>JAQFYQ010000942.1:0-14699 GCA_034694885.1 Buchholzia appendiculata | reverse complement strand
CTAACACTCTCTTAGCACTGTCCTAACACTGTCCTAACACTCTCTTAGCACTGTCCTAACACTGTCCTAACACTCTCTTAGCACTGTCCTAACACTGTCCTAACACTCTCCTAACACTGGCCTAGCACTGTCCTAGCACTGTCCTAGCACTGTCCTAACACTGTCCTAACACTCTCTTAGCACTGTCCTAACACTGTCCTAGCACTGTCCTAACACTCTCCTAACACTGTCCTAGCACTGTCCTAACACTGTCCTAACACTTTCTTAGCACTGTCCTAACACTGTCCTAGCACTGTCCTAACACTCTCCTAACACTGGCCTAGCACTGTCCTAGCACTGTCCTAGCACTGTCCTAACACTCTCTTAGCACTTTCCTAACACTGTCCTAACACTCTCCTAACACTGGCCTAGCACTGTCCTAGCACTGTCCTAACACTGTCCTAGCACTGTCCTAGCACTCTCCTAACACTGTCCTAGCACTGTCCTAACACTGTCCTAGCACTGTCGTAGCACTGTCCTAACACTCTCCTAGCACTCTCCTAGCACTGTCCTAGCACTCTCCTAGCACTGTCCTAGCACTGTCCTAGCACTGTCCTAACACTGTCCTAACACTGTCCTAACACTGTCCTAGCACTGTCCTAGCACTGTCGTAGCACTGTCCTAACACTGTCCTAGCACTCTCCTAACACTGTCCTAGCACTGTCCTAGCACTGTCCTAACACTGTCCTAACACTGACCTAACACTGTCCTAGCACTGTCCTAACACTGACCTAACACTGTCCTAGCACTGTCCTAGCACTGTCCTCACTGTGAGGCCCATAGTGTTGCTGTGTGTGTGACTGTTTTCTAACACAAACCACTTTGATGACTGGGTCGGGCTCACATGCCCTAGTCAGAACTAACACAGACTCTGTGTCACAGAGTTAACACAGAGTTAACACAGAGTTAACACAGAGTTAACAGAGTTAACACAGAGTTAACACAGAGTTAACACAGAGTTAACACAGAGTTAACACAGAGTTAACATTGAGCTAACACAGAGTTAACAGAGTTAACACAGAGCTAACACAGAGCTAACACAGAGTTAACACAGAGTTAACACAGAGTTAACATTGAGCTAACACAGTGTGTTGTGTCATTGATGTGGACAAGATGGTCTCTCTTCAGAGTGATCAGTTTTTCTAAACTTCCCTGGGCCTCATGTCTCACATCCCTGGGCCTCATGTCTGTCATCCCTGGGCCTCATGTCTCACATCCCTGGGCCTCATGTCTGTCATCCCTGGGCCTCATGTCTGTCATCCCGGGGCCTTGTATTTGCTATAAGTAAATTGTGTTGTAGCTGTAAATGCAGAGATTGAGCATGTCTATGTTGCTGATTTGTTCAGGTGTAGAGTTTACGTTACCTCTGGACAAACCTGTACAACTACACGGTGTGACAAAACCTTGTACAGGATCAGTGAGTGAACAACATGAGGAATCTACATCCAGCCAGGCATCACTGTGAGTAGCATGTTGTACAGTGTGCTCCAATCAGTCATCACTATAATCACATTGTACATGGTGCCCCAATCATTCATCACATTGTACATGGTGCCCCAATCACTGCATCACATTGTACAGGATGCTCCAATCACTGCATCACATTGTACAGGGTGCTCCAATCACCTGTCATTGTACTGTGCATCGTTCATCACCACTGGTTCTATCCGAAGAATTCTACCTTAACCTACCGAGGAGAAAAAGTTTGAATTTAAAGTCTGTTCAAGCATGTTGTGCTCAGGCTTCGAGTCGAATCCTATGTACAGCAATGATGAGGATGATTCTTTGCCTTGACTGAGAAAAGAGTGAGATTATGATGTAAAGTGAGTCGTTTCAAATCTTTTTTAAACATATTAGTCAATGTTTGTTCATCAAGGTCTGTGCAGTGGTACAGTTTCATGTTTTGTTGTTTATTGTGAAAGTAACAAAGCTAAAGACAACGATAACGAAGATTTAGAAGATGATGACGATGAGAATGGATCGGAAGAGTCTGCATCGCGTTGGCTGGAAGACCTTGGTCTGGACAAGAACAAGTACAAGTCTGTGCAGCCTGTCAAAGTCAGAGAGTATCCTTGCCTGGCTGCCTCAGGGATTCCCTTTCTCGTACTCACCACTCGCCTTGCCGCCACATGCCTTTCTTGTACTAACCACTCTTGCCTTGCTGCCACATGCCTTTCGTACTAACCACTCTTGCCTTACCGCCACATGCCTTTCGTACTAACCACTCTTGCCTTGCCGCCACATACCTTTCGTACTGACCACTCTTGCCTTGCCGCCACATACCTTTCGTACTGACCACTCTTGCCTTGCCGCCACATGCCTTTCGTACTCACCACTCTTGCCTTGCTGCCACATGCCTTTCTTGTACTATCCACTTGCCTTACTGCTTCATGCATTACCTCTCTCTTACTATCCACTGTTGCTTAATTGTTGGTCTGGTCCCTCAGACATTTTATATTTAATTGTTTACTTTATTCAGTTCTGTTTTGATCTTTGTACATGTGGACAACAATGTTTAATCCAGTCGCAGAATCTTTGGTTGAGAGCTAAATTCATTACCTGTGATATTATTCTTTATTGAATAGTTACCTGTGATATTATTCTTTATTAAATAGATACCTGTGATATTATTCTTTACTATAATGATAATTGCATTAAGCACTAGTTCCTGCTTTGGAAGTTCTGGTGTAGAATTGTGTAGAATTGTTCTGGTGTAGAATTGTTCTGGTGTAGAATTGTGTAGAATTGTTCTGGTGTAGAATTGTGTAGAATTGTTCTGGTGTAGAATTGTTCTGGTGTAGAATTGTTCTGGTGTAGAATTGTGTAGAATCTCATATTGATAAATTATTCCCCCTCGATGTAAGTACAGCATCATCGTCATCAACATTTGCATCAGTTTTGAGGAACTTGAGAGGATGTGTTAGACGTAATGTCCCTGTACAACAAGTTGAATATAAAGCTGAATATCGCCCCCCCCCCTCACTAATCATAGCAGACATTTTTAAAATTAAAATTTCCACTCTTCAGACCAAAATGTAGAAAAATTTCCTAGAGCGACTTGTCAGATTAAAAACAAGTCCTGCAACTCAAAATGTGCTGCCTAAGAGCACAGAATAAATTGTAAAGATAAATGTCATTATTCTTTTTTATCGCAATAGTACGTTAAGTATTAGCCTTAATGATTATGAAATTATTATGCTGCATTGAATTTCATTATTTTATTGGATTTACTATTATTATTGTTGTTACGAACTCAATAATGTATCAAAGCCTATGTGAGTTTTTCTTGACGTACGCTGGCGCCGCCTCGCAGTGAACGCGATGCATTTCGACGGATAGACTACCGCGCTGAGTCGACAGTGCTTGTCGAGGGAGTCCACGTCAACGCGCTGTTCAACTTCCTACTCAACTCCCAGACATGTGTCGCCAGTGCTGGGCCCCAGGCCGGGCTGCCTCCGACAATACTAGCACCCGTCGCGTTCAAGGGAGCTACCTTGCAGGCTCTCAAAGTGAGTTACACATAGAACATACTAGCACCCGTCACGTTCAAGGAAGCAGCCTTACAGGCTCTCAAAGTGAGTTACGCATAGAACATACTAGCACCCGTCACGTTCAAGGGAGCTACCTTGCAGGCTCTCAAAGTGAGTTACACATAGAACATACTAGCACCCGTCACGTTCAAGGGAGCTACCTTGCAAGCTCTCAAAGTGAGTTACACATAGAACATACTAGCACCCGTCGCGTTCAAGGGAGCTAGTATGTTGTGATTAAGGACAGCTTTGGTGAATTCGGACTCTACTTGGAAAAAGTGTCGTATTTGGCATGGAAACTTGTAGGTCATTGAAACCTCTTTGAGATGGATGTCTACTTAAAAGCGGTAAGATTGACTTTTTTTTGGTGATTTAGCGTTTGTGTTAAACCTTGAGCATGTACATGGATAATTATCCTCTGTAGCTACAAAGTAAAGTGTAATGTGTTTATCACATATAGGTTCGACAGTATGGTGCAGTGAACCAGCAACAGGCTGGACGTCGTTCCGCTGACCAGACTTATCTCATGGAGGTCGTTGGACCCGTCCTGCCGTACGCTGTGAAAGGACTTGCCAAGTTGCTTGCCCAGACTCAACAAGGACAGTTCACAGCTTCATACAGCATCCATGAACCTTCCGTTCCTCTGAGCGTGCTGAGATCCTCCTCAGGTCTTTCCAGTTCCAGTACAACAGAGGGACCTTGCAAGTACGGGTCTCGGCTAGAACATCGAGATCCAAGTCAAAAGTTGATCTTCATCGATTCAAAAGTTGGTCGACCTTCTTCTGCTCTTCTTCCTCCTTCTGACTTGGAAGATGATCATGAAACATCTTTAGACAATTGCGCGCAGTCTGCAAGTGAATTGCATGCAACCAGTGCATTGCGCGACACAGCTAGTCGTGATGTGTTACAAGGCCAGAGACTGGTCGAAGCTTGCAATATTGTTGGTAAGGAAAACATCACATCAAACAAATCGCCAACAAGACGTGCTGGTTCTATGGACTGTGGTTCTAAGATTTCTATCGTGATACCGATGGGAAGGGCAAGTGAACTAGAGGACGACCAAGGTGATCTGGAGTGCAATACTGCTGTTCGAGAATTGATTTGTAGACGGGGTCTGTTTACATGGAAGTAGTTTTATCTTTTTCCGTTGCGTGTTCTAAATGAGAACCTGTCTTTACTTGTCTCCACTGCAACACCGTCTTCTTCACTATGTTTTACAAGACTAACGCTCGGCATCGGACTATACAAATATCTACCTGTTCTCTGTCGATAAAATATATTGACAACAAAATTGTTGGCAAGTGCAATAATTGTAGCTGTTGAATCCTATGTTAAGTCTCGTGTATAATTGCTGAGATGTGTAATTTGCTATATTTAGAAGTTTTTAGTTTTAATAGAAAGTTGGCCGCAATGAAGTTTTTAATGACAATAAAAGAAAGAAGAAGAACTGAATTGCTCTGTTCACACAATAGGTAAATAAATAGAATAAATATAATCCAGCCGTAATGAGTGAGCCCTCAGGGTCTTTAAGTCAAAGTCTATATCTGTGTTAATAGTAGACTATAAACAGATGACATGATGGTGATGATGATGATGACAACGATGATGAAGACGAAGATGATGATCATGGCAATAATGATGGTCGCTACGTCATAGGATCTGTATTATATAATATAACAGCATTTGTCATTGCTCCAATGAAAGCCAGCCAGCAATGTTGTGAGACACCAGACACCGTAAAAAGTATCTCTGAATTACGTTATTCGTCAATATCATACAAATCAAAACTAGTTGACAAAAATTACAATCATTTAATGCGTATGTAAGTAACAAATAGTCAGTTTTGTAATGGTGCAAATAAAAATGTCTTTGATTTAACTCTAACAAATAGTTTAAATGCAATAAGAAGTTATACCTAAAACTAAATAAACATCGGCATTATTTACACAATCAAGTATATAGAGTATAGTATTTCAGAGAACACATGCAACAGACCTAGTCTTAGATTTAGAACATACAAGAATCATTTATTTACAATTATCAACATTTTTAGTATGATCATACCATAACAAAAGTTTTGCTTCAACAAAATAAAAAATAGCAATATATAATGTTTCTTTTCTTGGTCCGAAATTTGGTTACTCTTTCGTCATTGCAAGGAATTGGAATATTCTCGTTTCTTATTTACACGACAAAAGGCTTAATACATTTTAAATCTATAAACATGCATGTTGCTTGTGTCTGCAATAGTTACGGGACGTAACGGCGCAGCGAAGGAAATGCTACATACATAAATACATACATACATACTGTACATACATACATACTGTACATACATGTTGTGAATAATTATTGCGTACTGCATAATTATTGCATTAATGCCCTATTATAAAATATATAAATTATAAATGCCAAACATATTCTCAGCCATCACTGCACGACAGATTCACTATCTTAATCAAGAGTTATGATTTGCACCATTTTTGGCGTGCTGCACTTCTAACAAATCAGTATTTTTAGAAATAAAGTTAGAATTTTTTCATGGCCAACTCGGGCAAATTTCAGTGTGGTCCGACATGATTTTCCAGAAATGGATGATGCGACTGTATTTTACTGCTTCACTATCTATTTACCAAGCTACTTCACCCGCTATTTACCAAGCTACTTCACCCGCTATTTACCAAGCTACTTCACCCGCTATTTACCAAGCTACTTCACCCACTATTTACCAAGCTACTTCACCCGCTATTTACCAAGCTACTTCACCTGCTATTTACCAAGCTACTTCACCCGCTATTTACCAAGCTACTTAACCCGCTATTTACCAAGCTACTTTACCCGCTATTTACCAAGCTACTTCACCTGCTATTTACCAAGCTACTTCACCCGCTATTTACCTAGCTACTTAACCCGCTATTTACCAAGCTATTTAACCGGTGTAGAAACCGTGACTACTACTATCGTGCATATTGCCAAGCAACAATTCAACAATAACATAGTTACAGAAATCTATTGCATGCAAGTAAATACAATTAGAGACATCACAGAGCGTATAATACCCTGTACTATTATGCAGACTAGCACGAGTCGCTACAATATAGGGCTGTGCATCACCACGAGTTGCTACATGTATACATGCAGAATGCAGATCATAAGCCCAGTAAGCTGATAAGGTCAGTAAGATGATAAGGCCAGTAAGATGATAAGGCCAGTAAGATGATAAGGCCATTAATATGATAAGGCCAGTAAGATGATAAGGCCAGTAAGATGATAAGGCCAGTAAGATGATAAGGCTATAGACTCACTGTGTTCTTCTATGAACTAAACAACAAGACGCTGAATGTACTGAAGACTTTGTGTGTTTACAAACGCTGCTCCTGCTGGCATTGGGGTGCGGGGGGATCTGAGTATTGCCAACACAAAATGTGTCTACTCATTCGGAACTAAGTAATGTCAACGCAATATGTACACACTTGAGCACACAGCCATACCCTGACATTATTAACTACTACAGTCCTAGATTAATGCCATGCTTCACCTGTCTAATATTCATTTATCTGTTGAAAATTATTTAACTGCTGTGTGTAATAATGGTAATTTGATAAGTGCTTTGTATAATTATATAAAAGACAGTACAAACTGAATAAAGTACAATACATACGAACTCGCTCAATCTGAATCACAGAGCAGACTTTAGCACCCAATGTATAGACCAATCGACAATGATCAACAGACTAACTATGATCAGAGCTAACACGATCAGAACTAACGCGATCAGAACTAACGCGTTCAGAACTAACGCGATCAGAACTAACGCGATCAGAACTAACGCGATCAGAACTAACGCGATCAGAACTAACGCGATCAGAACTAACGCGTTCAGACCTACTACTATAACAATGCAGCAACTACAGAGCAATCCATACAACTCAGAAATGAGACTCAGTATTTAATGGTGATACAAAAATTAAAATATGACTGACGAGAATTAAATAATGATATAAGTTGTATGCAGAGCACAGAGGCTTACTTCAAAGTAAAACAGACTCACAACACTACAATGATCAAGACATTACATGATTATTAACAAACAACTTATATCCACACTAATATAACTATTTCATTGTTGACTACATTTTCTAATATTAATTATACACCAGCGCCATAAATAAACAAACATTCCAAAGCAAAAACACTCTGTGGTGGTAAAATTTGGCTTCAAAATCTGGTAATGCAGAGGCGCTAAGCAAGGATCAGTCAGTCATCAACAAATCGGTCATCAAAGCAACAATCATCAAATCAACAATCAAACCATCAAAATATCAGCAAATCAACCGGCAATCAAAAAATGAGATTGCTTCTGATTCGAACATAAATAGTGGTGTTATTCATAGCGCTGCCAAGTATGTAACTAACCAAGTATATAACTCTACATAAAGGAATGAAGATTTCATTCTAATGTCATTAACCGACTAGATGCCCGATGTCCTTCACTGTAATCTCTACTTACAAATTCATACACAAATCTAGATACAGTACCTGCAAGATTGGTCAGTGGTTGAACAAGTTTGAGGCAAGAGGGGAGAGCCCTAATGTGATATTTATCAGTCTAGATAACCAAAATATAACAATTGAAAGGTCTCAGGAATAAGGAGGGGTGCTCCTGCCCCCCGGGTCCCTTACTTTAACCTTATGTTGGGGTAATTCGCACGGGGATAAGAACACAAACAAGGAAGTAGCTACTGGAAAGTTTGCACCTGGAACCCGTTACAATTACAAAGTAATGAGGAGAGGCAAAACAAGATTATTGTAACATCACAGAGTGGAGGGAAACGAACAATGGAGTTGAACAGTAGGTCTACCTAACTTGGGAGTTGCACAGGCAGAGCAAAGATAACGTGGATACGAAGGGTCTATACTGCCCTTCCTGAAAACAAGAAAAAGTGACGTAAAATGATAATGATGATGAACAACTGAACCTTAAGCTTTGTGAATCCCTGACTGTACTGAGCTGAGAATTAATATTACTTAGTACACATGCACCAAGGAGTACACATGTACCGAGGGGTACACATGAACTGAGCGGTACACATGTACCAAGGAGTACACATGTACCAAGGATGTGACTGATCATGTATATATACAGTATGCATGTATGTATGCATGCACATATATGAATGTATGTAAGCATATTTGTATGCATGCATGCATTGCACGTGTGTATTTATGTACGTATCATGCACATCTTTCGCCGATTGATAGAGATGAATCCACGCTTGGCTGTTCCACAACTAATTTTATACCTACACAAAGATAAACTTCCCACTGTGCACCCTTCAAATCACCTCCCCCCCCCATCATGCCTCATGAGCTCTTGATCAGTGCTGGTAGGTAATCTGATATGCATCTACACAAGTGTGACGTCCCTCGGCAACCTTGCCATGCACCACGTAGAGGACGTCCTGTTCTGGTGAAAAATGCAGAAACTTTGGATCCTTGAGTTCTTTCAGCATAACCCTGCTGCCACTCAACGCTTCGTTCAGCGCAACAACTCGATCGTTATTCCGGTCGGCGACAAACGCAAAGTTCAACTTGTCGACTGCTAGAAAGAATGGACCACTGAACCGATTCCTACCACTACCACGCTCACTCCCGACCTGGTTCAGTACTTCACCGCTGGCTGAAAGTTTGAACACAGCGTGGACGTTACTCCGCATCACACCGTGACACGCAATGTAGTTCCCAGCGGGTGTTTGAACCGCATGGATAAAGCGGTTCAAATCTGTAGCCGGAAGCGGAACGTAAAATTCAAGAACACCTTCGTAAGAATAAACACTGAGAGTATTCGACTCAGGAAGAGTTACGATCACGTGACCGTCTGCCGTCACAGAGAGATTTATGTACCACTTTACGACTCCCGTCTTCACCCACTCTATGCACGTTAGTCCGTCGGGCGAAACACGCCAGATAGTACCGCCCGAAGTTTCCGAATTATCGGACACATAGAGACAGTTGTGCGTTCTGCACGAAGCAATGCAACACAGATTCACATTTTCACGAATCGTAAACGAACGGCACAGTTGAAACGTTAAAGAATCATAGATAAAGATTTTCCCTGTGCTGTACACTGATATGTAGAGGAGATTGTGAAGCTGTGCGACTCCCGACACATCTCCACTTGCATCATCACTCGACTCTGTGATGTTAATGGTTCGGATCAATTTCAGCGCTATGTCCTCTGTAACAACAAAAACCAACTCAGTGTTCAGTATTGATTCTTGTTAAGAAGAAGAAGAACTTCACAAAAAGCAACTTAGCCAGCAGCTGCCTGTTACATAAGAAAACCAACTAACCGGGTATCACAAAAGACTTGTACATCTATACGTGGTCGCATATATAATGTTTCCATGTCTCGAATGGTTCAACTGTTCCAATAATGGCTCTTTTCCACGAATCCCAGTCTTGTCCATCCTCAACACTCAGTTCCCATTCCTCCAGTTTTCGACCGCACGCATTCCATCCAAGTACATCCACTACTGCTTTTTGCCCTTCCTCGTCCTGATACTGGCTTCTCTTAACCCAGCCACTTTGTCTTTTCGACTTGTGCGAACATGTCAGCCGACCATGTTTGCAGTAAAGTAAAGTTCTTGGCATCTTCTAAGGAAGGGTGCTGATCTCCCAACACAGCCCTCAATCTGACGTAGTGCAAGTGCAAGTTCACCTAACCGGAGCCAGTGTGCTAGGTAAACATGCCAGTTTACTTTCCTAGGTTTTTAGTACCAACTTATACTGCTTGATAACAGAGGCGACAGAGCGTGCACAAATTTGCTCGATTTTGTTACTGATTACTCTGCCTAGCCGGGAATTGAGCCCGTGACCTTTAGCACCCGAGGCGAGAAAACTGACTGAGCTATCGGTCGCTCTATTTGCAGAGACAAGCCACCACGATGCTAACTCGTCATAGTACTCGAGTAGCTGTAACTGAAGGTTAATAAAGAATGCTACTTTTACTATTGTTTCTATTATTATTACAAGTGTTTCCACGGATATAATAATCTCATCATATTTGGCTGATATGAAATAGTTAACAACTGCGTGATCATTCTTACCAACTGCTATGGCAGGCACTAAACTTGAATCACACATTTCCTGGTCTTCTTCGGCACCAAAACTACCTGACACCAAAATAAGTTAACTCAGCCGTTAATAATTCAGTTAAACAAATCTGTTAACAGAGCAATTAACAGAGAAGATAACAGGGCAGTTAACAAAGTAGTTAAGAGAACAAATAATCTACTACTTCACCCAGCAGTTAACGAGCAACTAACTGATTAGTTACCAGAGTAGTTAACACGGAAGTTAGCACAGCAGTTAGCAGAGCAATATGCAGGGAAGTTCATAGAACATCTACGAGAACACTTACAATACAAAGAGCAGCTTTTAAATCGACCACACATCAGCACGAATCACAAAACATTTGTTTCAACCATTGAGACAAAAATTTCAAAGACAAGAAAAACTAAGAAGAATATAACACAAAGAGAACACAATCAAATAAAGTTAAAAGAATAGCCAGTAAGAAAAATGACTCTGTTGAGCATTAAAAAAACTGCAAGAAAACTGGTCATAATTTGGAGCATGATGATGATGATAGTGCTCTGGCTGAAGACAGGTCCTGGTGATGGTTATTGTCATACGTATTACTACGCATGACTTTAACCACCGACCGACTAGGCCGATGAGCACGGGTGGGCAGCCAAAGGTCCTTCCCGTACAGGCATTGGAGTGTTAACAATTTGCCCAGATTTGTTACTGAACACAATCAGTCGTTGCAGGAAGGCAACTACCTCTTCACTGCGAGGTGTGAGCGCTAACGACTGACCAATTCGGTCCCTCCGAATAGGTCAGTCTAATTTGGAGCATAACTGTTCTATATTATATATTAATTGCACAATTTGTCCATAGTAACCTTGCAGAGTCTCAAACACATGCTGATGCTCCACTTCGAGAGCCTCCAAGAACACCTCAAACTGTTCGGCTGTACATCTACCCATCAAAGATAGCAGTCGCTCAACTTTCTCGGAAGGTGTTCTTTCTGTTTGAATTTCAGCAACCTCATCATCATCCAATACCCAACGATCTCCTCTGAGATTGTTGACAAGCTGTGTTCCTTCAATGGTGATGTTCCTCGTCAAGTAAACGTAGCGACGTCTCAACTTGTCCTGATGCTGCCGATCCAGTACATAATCTACAAACATAGGAGAGCAAGCAGATCTTATAGACATTGGAGCATCATACAGTTTGGTTACTATCACAGTTTATTATGTGCTTAATCATGTTTCTATTTGATAGAACTGCGGCATATACAGATACAATTTCTAAAAAGGTAAACTACAGCATAATCCTAATAAAGTATAACAATACGACGTACTAGTAGGAAATTCTGTTTCATACAACAATTAAATAAGACTCAATAAACAAATAAATTTCATTTGATACATTCACTAGACTAAATGTTTAACCCATCAAAAATAGTTTGAAATAATAATTAAGACAATTCAGATAAAAAACTTCATATTCATGATGATGATGATTCATGCACCTAATAACTATTCTAAACAAATTTCAATTTGTAAAATCGATTTTTGTCTTACCCTTTCTCTTACGCTTTGTCACACTCTGTGCCATACTCCTTGTACGACACTTTGTATTTCTTTCTCTTGTCTTACTTCATGTACTACTCTTTGTCTTATTCCTTGCATTACTCAGTCTTTGTCATGCACCGATTGATTGACTACTTCAAACCTGTTTCCTCCAGCACACGTCTTAAATCCTGCTGATGTGTCGCAGTGAGCGCCTTCAGGAACCCGCGATACGTTTCCACTGGTTTCCTTCTAACCAACCGGAGCAGTTGTTGAGTCTGAGCGAGAGTTGTTGGCGACAGGTTGATGACTTCGAGCTCCTCGGTCGTGATGAGGTTCTGTTGGTACAGCTGGGCGGAGATCTGCTTCACTCGACGCAACCCGCCGTGCAGAGCTCGGCAGACTCGTCGAATCTCTGCACAATGTTCCGCTTCATCGCATTTCTCTGCTTTATCACAAGAAAAGTAAACAATTAAAGATTATGCATACAAGATGGTAAATCCAATGCACACGATTACTGAAAGTCAGAAACTCCAATCATTCATATAATGGACATACCACAGTCACTGTAAATGGCAGTTGCATGTCATCTGGAAGTGTAAGCCAACATGGACGGAGAGTTACTCATTCACGGTGTGAAAAGATTTTCTCTACACAGAATTATGAACAGAGATTATTATTTCTGGATAGTCACCATTAGACTGGTCATGGAGAAAAGCTTCACAGCTCTGTTGGACAGGAAAGGACAACAAACTTTGACTCAAGTTTCCATCAGCTTCTAAAAGTTGAACATGTTTATATTTCATAATTAACTCACAAGGTTATCAATCCTGACAATACATTTAGATCATGCAAGTAAGAATAAACAACAGCATATCTACAACCAAAGTTACATGTTAATAATATGGTGAATGATCAGATGGCAGACCATTGTTAACGTGTCAACATTGTTCATATCAACATTGTTAACATATCAACGTTGTTAACCTAAAGCAGACCAGCCGGGTGAAAAATATTACACAAAGATCAATGATATTTACGAAAATTCATAAAATGTCTGTTTTCCAATCTTTCTTTAGTGCATCAATATAGGGATTAAAAACAATTCTTGAGTTGTGTGAATAGTAAAACGATCAGTTATGTAAGCCTATTTCACAAATTCTTACAACAGTGTTCTATAAATAACTACAGACCTTGCTGGATCAATTCTGTTCGACCGCCCTACAAAGGACACGAAATGAGAATTATTGGCTAATAGCGACAACAGAATAATATTATGCAAAGTTTACAGTGAAAAAAATATGTCTCAAATTAATATTCATCATTCACAATTTCACATGAACAGTGCACACTTTAAACAACTGATTTTGTAGCTTGTAAATATACTTCTCTCTTTACAAAATACATAAATGCAACCAATCCATAAATGCGTCAAATCGATATCAATGAATATACAAATTAGTAGGACATGACACACTTAGAGTAACCATTGGGTTCCAATGCTAAGCATGGTAACTTGGTATTGGAAAATGGTTAACAATTTGATTTTTATCAATCTAATTGTGAATTGTTCAGATGCTGAGTGAATTGTGAAGATGTTCAGAATTAATTGAAGTGATGGTGTTCTGATATAATCAGCTATATTCAGGGACCAGAGCAGAGCACTAATGATGATAATTTAGGGACATGTAGTGTCACCTGTAGATGTTTAAGTAGACGACAGACGTCCTCCAGCAGCCTACTTTCATGCGGCAAGCCTGACACCAACGTCTTTAATGCATTCACAATCGCTGCACAGAAACCAGTTCAGACTAGGCTAGGATGTAAAACAATGCAACAGGGAAAGAGAGGAATTCTCGTCTTTACTTACATTAGGTTTTAATTTGATTATGGTAATCTACATTAGGTTGCATCAATGTAATATACGTTGAGCTTAAACAGAGCTATCTAATTACTTGCTGCACGCTTTGCACTTATATCTCATCCACGCCAATCCATGCCTTGCACGTCACAACACACTAAACTAGTCTGCATGTTCAACAGATGAGCTACGAGACAATTAACAGAGAACTTGAAGTTAGGTAGGGCATCTGACTTTAATATCGTTGTTCTCATCTTCATCATCATTATCATCATCATCATCATCATAACTGTTCATAATACACTATTTTCTTTCACTAGCTAATATCTGCACTAATACACACATGGACCTTAAATAATGTCCCTCATTATTGCTGAGATCTATCTGTTGAAATCTGAAGGCTTGTATGACACATGCTGATCAGCTCCACTCCACTGATACACATCATCAGTGGCCTAGTGAACGAAATCTTGGTCCTAACCCTGTGCACTACTGAAGTTTAGAGCCACGATCCTAGGTGGGAGTTGAACCAGCTGCTCCAAGTCTTAGGGGGAGGGGGAGAGGTTTACACTAGATAGAATCAAGTGCCTGGGGGGGAGGTTTACACTAGATAGAATCAAGTGACTG
>JAQFYQ010000941.1:0-14701 GCA_034694885.1 Buchholzia appendiculata | reverse complement strand
TGTTATATTGTCCACCTTTGATTGCCATTTGCCACATAACGTTTTCAATCAAAGGCAGATAAAATGGATGCATTATATTAAATGTAAAAAGGAAAATACTGTGATTACACATGCCATAGGTAAGCTGTAATCTAGCAATAGGATAAGTAAGCCGCTTCTAAAAAATAAATTCTTGATCTTATTATTGATCAAGGGCCTGCCAGAAGGCAGAGATGTAATGATGATAAAAATTTCCACAAATTTGAGCTTACCAAGTAAGGGTTATTGTGAATTATTTTAATTTTTATTCCTCACTGTGTATTACAAACGTCCAGATGACTTTTTATATCTGGGTTTAGAGTGTGGATGAAATTGTTTAATTAGTTAAATAATAATTGTTGAAAATTATTTTTTTGTAATATTTTATGAAACCTCTTTTACACCAGTATAACGAGGCCTTAAATTGGAAGGATAAAGATTTTGCGCTCTTAGTGCCAGAGTCGGATGAAAGCATCAGAAAATAATTGAAACAATTATGTGTAATTATACTTTAATTATTCTCTAATTAAATTCTTTACGATTATTGAGTAATCTTTATGGTTTTATTAAAACATTATACGATTTGTTGAATGTTACCTGTGGTGAGCCGGAATTTGCGATTCATTGCAATGAAAGAGCCGTTGTTTTAAAGATCTAACCGTTGGTGATAAGAAAGCACTGTACAATGATGGTTCATAGATTGCATGACTCGATGTGAAAGTAGAACCTATGTGCTAGAAGTAGGTGTACAATGAGATGTATACCCTCAGAATGAGTGGTGAGGTGTGGAAGCATTTCTCAAAAGTACTTGGAGCTTCTGAATTAAGAAATGAGGTTGTTGGTGGTTTTGAAGCATCTATATATTGTGATGCCAATTCAGACCGAACATGTGGAGCATAAGTTAGGAGTTTAAAGTCAGTTTTAGTTGTTGAGTAGAGAATGACAGGACAGATGATATTTATTCACAAGTTTGTCAACTTTTCTGTGTCTGATTTTAAGTTATTGTAATTGACAATAGACTCGACTTGCTCTTTCACATTCAGCTTGTTTCTTCTTGTTCTGGACTGTATTAGTACAAGTGGTAGAATTAAATACCGGTACCAGTGGTAGATTAGAGATGGTTCAGTTGTTGATGTTTAGTTATTTAGCCGACTGATGTAGGTTTGTAATGCTGAGTCTGATATTTGTAAATTGGAAGTGACTCTGATCCTAACGAGACAGGTGTTGTGCTATGTAATCAGTTCTGTTATTTTATTGATTTATTGATTTATCTATTTGATCTTTTATTAATAAACACACAATGCATACAAGCAAACACAATGTACAGAGCATTTAAAGTAATGCGATAAAAGCGGCCATGTATGTGACGACACGCTAAAATAGACCACTGTTAAACATAATAATTTAATACAAAATCTACTGATTAAATTGTACATTAGAAATTGCTGAAAGGCACATGCAAATAAAATAAATCTGCAACAGCTAGATAAGAAGATTAACAATTTGTTTTTAAATTATGTATGTTCTATATATATTTTATGTATTGTTACTTCATGTTACATAATGTTTGCTGTAAAAATTTAGTACAGATCAGTTAATGTTAAGTTATGCAGTGTATTAAAAAAACATTTTGGATATAAACTAGCCATGATCACAGCGTGCAAGCTTAACCATGACTTGCTCAAAATTCTGAGAAACCTAGGAAAGACATTTTAAACAGATGTGTAAGGTCTGCTAATTTGTTAAAATATCATCTTACTGGTAAAATAAGTGTAATCGGCCGTTCATTAGTGGGGTTACGGTCTGGTTTACTCACCTATATCAAATTATTAAGCTATGGATAGGACAAAATTCTAAGTAGATTTGTAAGCCGATGGTAGTTTGCTAAAATGTAATGTAGATGTTAAATGTTATGTGGCCAGATGAGATCGTAAGATGGGCAAACTTGTGAAATGTAAGAAGATAAAAAGAGGATTGCAGAAGATTGGGTCGAATTGAGTGGAGATCTGTATCAGGCATACGTCTTGATAAAAATTCATAATTTTTTGATATAGATAATAATAAAAATGATAACTGCTCGTGTATAAAACTTATATAGGTAATATTGTCTCCGTTTGAAATTCATCTTCAAGAGACGGTCCTCGACCTCGCGGTACAATTGATTAGACACGTTTATCGGGACTAGAATTTAGTAGGTACAATTTTATTTTGGAGAGGATTTGACACAAGAGTAAATTTCCTGACAACTAGGGGCGGACTGCGACAAATGAACAATGCATTATAAATTTAAGGAAAAGATGTAGTTGAATCCGTTTGGGAGTTTAAACTCGCAAACAGTCTGTAGATATGGCCTTGGTGTTTATCATGTTTGTGCTTCTGTTGCAGTGGCTGTGTGAAACGGTGTTATTGTGAGAATAACATGATCAACTGACATAATGGTAATGTACGCATGGATGAAAAACGGAGCAACAGTTATAGTGGTGGATCTGCTACCGGCGATTCATCTGACCGACAGTTCATGGAAGGGGCCACCGGACACAGCTCCGGTGACCTACTTACCCAACTAGGTCACCACAGTGCCGCGGGCGCCGGCCTTGCTGCTGTGCAGCTGGCTGACGTTATGCCCCCTCCAGAAGCTGCCGGGGGGTCAACCGCTGGTCTCGAAAATGTTCGGATGAGGCGGCTGGAAGTGGAACTTGAGGAGAAATGCAGAGAAATTAAGCGTCTCGAGGAAAAGATAGCACTGCTGCAGATTGGAGGTTTCTTGCTTCATGTATTTCTGTGAATAGTTCTCGAGCTATTGTTAACTTGAATCATATTGTTTACATATTATGTAATGTTTTCCCTTTGAATTGTTATTGTGAATTTTTCCATTGCGCACTTCACAGTTTGTGGTCATGCATTGTTTGCATCTTATTTTTTGTGTGAAGAATTTTAGCATAAAATTAATTTTGAATAATGTTGTTAATTTTATCATTTTGCCTCCACGGATAACACAGTATTTTCATTTGCTTTATTATTGTACAAATTGTGCTTATTCATTATTTAAACTGTGTAGAAAAAATATAGTAAATATTTTAGCCAAATTCTAAATTTAAGAGATCATGTACAAATTTTACATGCTTAGTTTAAATATTGAGCTCCTATTGGTCGAAGACCCCACTCGAATGATTGTTTCTGTAATCTGAAGTATCTTTGGCAACATACTCAATCCCTGTTCTGTGCAAAACCAGTTTTGCAGTGGCCACTGACATCGTGTGAGTAGAAATCAGGATTGTGAATGGCAGAGTCATCAAACAAAAGGAGTTGAGCATATTTGTGGACCTCAACAATTGACTAGATACAGCATCAAGGGCTTCCAAATCTTTTCTGCGCTCTTCAAATCTATCTTCCAATTTTCCACAATATATGATTCATACTATGCCCACAAAATCAGTTACGTTTTTTTTATGTTTAAAACTAAAATAAATAAATTTATATGTATAGAAATAGCATAATGAAGTGCATACTATCTAAAAGTATACATTTGTGCATTAATGATTAGAGTTGTTTGCTACAGGGGTTAGTAGCAGGTCTGTGTCGGACGCTGCGAGCATGGGGAGCACAGGAAGCTCGGTTCAGTCCTTGTCTCTCAACGGATCCGTCATCTCTCAGCCAATCGATGACGACGAAGAAATGTTTGAAATAATTGACAACGAACATTTGGTGAGTTGACTCGCTTCTGTGCAGTTTTTATTTATTTTGATTGCTTTTAATGAGATCTAGCTTTCGCATCTGATAAATAGTGAAAGGGCAGAAAGTTTAAGGCGGGACTAGAAGGATGTGGATGGTGTGTGCGATCGGATATGAAGAAATTGATGCAGAGTGCTGCTGATGCATATATGATTGTTGCCTATGGAGAGAAAATTTCCATGGTTTTAGACGTCTAAACCTTCCTGACTTGGAAAATTGACTTTATGTGTTGGTAAGGATGATTTAACTTGTGATTTTTTGTCGCTTCTCTTCTTATCGGTTGCAGTAGGTTGAAATGATTTGATCTGTGGAAAGAATGAGGTTGCTGTTTGGGTTAAAATTTTGTCAGTTGTAAAGTGTTCGATGAATAGCTGGAGGCAGAGGTTGAATGATTAGGATTTTTCTAAAAGTTGAGATTGCAAAGAAAGTTGCATTTCAAGGAGGGCATCTAATTTATATAGATTTAATGTACAAAAAATGCATTGGTAGCACAAAAATAAACAAAGAAAAAAATAAAACAAACAGCGTGATAGACTGATAGTCAACATAGCTGGCTTAAGCATTTCAACAAAATAACACTTAACAGGTGCAGTTTTTATAACATTATTTTAGTGACACGAACTTGTAATGAACATATACTATATACAAAACTTAAATTAAGATCGATAAGTTGCGTATAAAAATCTTGCTTGATTTTTCCTATTAAAATTGTAGTAATTGAATCATAGGAGCAAAATGTCTACTTGTTTTCGTGGGAATTTGGATCTCTTAATATACTTGCGAATTGACAAGGATAATTACAAATATATTGAGAGCTTGTTAATATGACGTTTAAATTAAACAGATTGTTTTGATACTTCCAGCAGCAAACCTACTACATATATATTATAATTTGATGATCCTAGTGAAGTAACAAGAAGCTTTAAACAATAGATGTTTCGGATGATTATCAGTAAAATATATGGCATTTTTCAGTGACACAGTTTTAATTTACCAATTAAAGACAATTTTGAACTGTAGTTTAATTGTAGTTCTATGCTTTTTCGCTTGACACCTGCAGTAACTGAAGCATTCAAATTTATCAGCACATTTGGCTTTGTTCGTCTCAATTCTATGCCGATTTGTTTGCAATTGCGTTTGATTTTATACTACGTAAGCTGTGTTTCTACAAACTTGACCAATCAGCGTCGCTTACCAGTCGGTAAGCGACGCTGATTGGTCAAGTTTGGAATGACACAACTATGTTAATATCGTTTTAGACACGACATTAAGTAGAGCCTATTTTGTGTCTGAGCTGTTAAATATTTAAAATTATAATAGTAAGTAAAATTGTTTCAAATTTTAACTTACTATTTATTTGTCATTTAACACATAAATAAAAACTTATAACTGTGTAACCAAAATAATTTATTATTAATTTATTTAGCTAGTAAGTGAATTATTTTGTTTCAAACTATGTATTAACCAGTGATATAGTCAAGGCATTTTTCTCAAGGCCAAGTCATTTTTTCGAAGGCCATGGCATGGCATTTGGAAAATTAGTCAAGGCAAGGCACTAAAGTGATATAGTCAAGGCATTTCTTTCAAGGCCTTGGCTTTTTTCTAAGGCCAATGCAAGGCAAGGCATTTGGAAAATTGGTCAAAGCAAGGCAGGGCAGTTAAGTGCCTCAAGGCAGCCTTGAGGCAAGGCATCAAGGCCAAGGACTACATCACTGCTAGTAACTGAACATTGCAATTATTTATGTGGTATGCAACTCCATAATAATCAATCAAGATCCTCAGCTTTGTTGTAGTCGTCATTGACAATCATCTTTTGCGTCACTTTTCCTCTTTTTCTTTTGTTCAGGTGCCAGCAAATAATCATACAGAACTTACTCTGTCGCAGATGTGTGTAGTTGGGTAGTTGAATGATGCCTCCTAACTCATAACTAACTAAGGATGACTTTGACTGATGACTTTAGCTCTTGTCTAGGCTTAAACTCATGACTAGCCTATAAATCATGACTAGGCTATAACTCATGACATTTGCTCATGACTTAACTCGTGACTCATTGTCGACGTTTCTTGTGTTGTACAGGAGGCTTGTGCAAATCAGAGAGAGACGTCGAGAAAAGAATTCACCTGTCCTCCGAGTGGACGGGTCTTTCAGTCAAATGAGCTGAGGGCTGAGCTGGCCATGGCAGCTGATAATCAGTGCAAAGCAAAGTCATGTAAGGATGAGCTACAGCAGATGTCCAAGACTCTTCATAAGAAAGACAAGAAGGTGCGTTTTTCTCATTTTGTGTTGTGTGGAGGGAATGTTCGATTATGGGGTAAGGTTAAAGCTGTTTTAGTGGATCTGAGATAAGGCAGGAGTAGAAAGTCAGGGATGGAGTGCGTGCAATGGGGTTTGAAGAAATTTAAACTGAGTGCTGAGGATGCACTTGGTCATGGCTCGTGGAGAAGGAAAAATGTTTGTTGGTAGAGACGTCTGACCCTTCCTGGCCAGGAAAACCGACCTAAGCATGACGATGACTATAATCATCATCATCATGAGCGTGTAGTGATGTATTTTTTATTTGTAGAGAGTTTTTACTACAGTTTGTAATAATAACTTGAGTCTAAATGATACAGAAGGTGAAGTTAATCAAGAATGCGAGTAATCCATTGTAATTATAGATGACATAGAAATATGTTCAGAGAACATTAAGCATGTGATTAAGGAACTGAAAATTAATAAATCTCCAGGAGTAGATGAGATATCAACAACAATGTTAATAGTAATAAACAACAAGCCATTGTTAATCTTCTACTGAAACTTTTAGAAAGTCAATACAGACTGGGGATATCCGAAGTGATTGGAAAGACGCTATCATAACTTCTATCTATAAAACAGGTGACAAACGAAAGACGCACAACTGTAGACTATTTAGCCTGACGTCGTGATGCTTTTAGATATCGGACCTCAAGATGAAACTGCACTTGAAAGAAAGGGAATTGTCGGAGCTCCAGCAAGAAAAGATTTTGTTGCATGAACAGGTACAGCACTTTCTATTTTCTCACTTCCTGGTTAAACTATGATTTGTTGTCCTTTGACGAGATTAAACCAGATATGAGGTATTAAGTTGTATTGTTACTTAACAGAGAATTATTTAATTAGCTTTAAGTGCACCGAGTCCTAATCTAGTCGGTTTTTTGCTTAGGAACGTTGTGTAAAGAGGCTAGTACACAGGCCTCCTGTGGAATTTGTTTCACCTATATTATGCACCTGTGTCATTAGCGGCGTATATTAATTGTATAATTACATGTAAGCTTATATTTAATTGACTGAAATTAAAATCAATCGTATTTATTGGCTTCTAACGTGCCTCTGATGCACTATTTGTCTATAATAGTCATCCAATAGTGTATATATTGACTGAAATGAACTGGGTTTATTGTCGAGGCTTTCGATGACACTGAAGTTGATTTCATTTGCCAGAAATTTGAGTTTTTTATAAGATGTTATTTCATTTCCAGAAATATGGGCTATTATCGGCTGGAATTGCATTGTACTCGAGACTATTAAGATTCAGTAACAAAGAATATCTAATTAGCATGCAAGTCGAAATGACTTCCTAAGCTGTCAGAATTCAGCTTTCTCACTGATGCCACCTGCTAGTAAAGCGAAAGTCCGATGGGCCTGTTCCCAGACCCCGCTGTAGACGATCATGATGGCACCTTACATCGCTTTATCATAAGTAACTTTGATTCTTTCATTGTTTGTAGTATTATGTCTCCTCTAAAAAACACTGCGCCTCTCCCAATCTCCCACTACTGATTGCACTCGGGTCTGTGGTATTCGTAGTTTTCAGTTCATTGAGCATTTATTTCTCTCTGTAAATAATCAGTAAATAATGTTGCTCAGAGATATTATTTAAATTTATACTTGTGCTCAGTACAGATAGTTGTGAACGTCAAAAGTAGGCCATAAAGTGTGATGATGAGGCTGTTAATGATGATGATGAAGTAATCCTTTCCTGGTTGCATGTCATGATTCTATTACCAGGTTGTATGTGCTCACAATACTGCATGTTTTTATCTGTTTTTATATCTGTGTAATTCACATGTTCGTGTATCATGCCTGTATCAGGTGAAAGAGCATGCAGAATCTTACCGACAGGAGCATAACTCGCGTCTGATGTTGCACAAACAGAAGAAAGATGTCGACTATTATTGCAAAGTGTACAAGCAAGAAAGAGACGATGCTCGACAGCGGGTCAGTGGCAGCCAGCACTTTGTTTGTGATTTTTAATGTTTGTAAATTGTGATGGTTTCTGTTTGAGTGAGTTAAAAAATTTCCATGTGATCTTCATTTGATCTCCAAATTTTTATTTATTTCACTTTTCCCTTGGATTTTCTATTCATCCAGTGTGAGGAAGAAGACATTTAAATATTAGGACATGTTTGACAGGATTCAGTGCCAACACATACTTATAACTTATTTTAAGGTAAAGCGTGTGAATGGAAAAATGTAAGCCAAGATTGACATGGATTGATGACACTATACACAATGTATGCTTAAGTTGATACATTTGAGGAGGTTAAAAACAATGATAGACAGAGATTGAAACCATTGTAGTCAACCTTTTTCTTCTTCTCAAGATGATATATGATGATGCCAACATACCATCACTGCAGTGGATGTGGATTTAATCTTTATTTGACTTGTAATTGTAATATGTTGTTGCAGTAGTAACTGTTGAGGTTGTAGTTTACAAATGGCAGCATGTTGGGTTATAGCGCTAGTGTAAGATTAAAAGACCTTCAAAGATTATTTACTGTTCAATATAGAGGTGCTATGCAGGCTGTTAGATCTAATTGTATGTCATGCAGTACTAGTCAGTCAACATTAGGCCCATGCTAATTGCTGCTGTCATTGATTAAGTGTGACAGCTCTCGTTGAATTTGCTCATTATTACGTTGAAGTACACTTCAGTTGTCCTTTGCTATCATAGAAACCGTTCAATTATTCTATCTTTATTTTTAGTTTCCAAATAGTGAGTGATAACTAGGCATAAGCAGTTTCTGTTTAGCATGATTTGAGCCATCTACTTTGTTATCTAAGTCATATCTACTGAGAAAGTGTTCAAAAGCTGTGAACAGTTCAAGGTCACAGCAGTTTCCCAGGCAATTATTGATTGAATTGAAGAATTATGATTTGAGGTTTGAGGCAAAACATTTGTGTGCAGACCAGTGTAAGTGCTGGGGCAAAAACGTGACTATGGTCGTTTTGCTGTCTAATCGAAAGCAGATGCTGTTCGAATTGTTCGCCTCCCTGCAACAACTGATTGTGTTCGGTAGCAAAACTGGGCAAATTTGTAACGCTCCATTGCCTGTACGGGAAGGATCTTTGGCCGCCCACCCGTGCTCAACTGCCCTAGTCGATTGGTGGTTAAGTCATGCGTAGTAATACGTAAGACAAATAACCATTGCCAGGACCTGTCTTCGGACAGAGCATTGTCATCATCATCATCAGATGCTGTTCTCCATATTGACGTTGAAATGGCATTTGTCTAAGAGTAGTCAGATTACTGAAACTAACTGGAGATGCTTTGTAAAATTGACTAGGAAGGAGATTAATGAGATAGACTGCATCCATTCTTGCTGTGAAATCTAAGAATTTGACACAGTATCTAGATATTCTTTAAAGCGTTCAAGTATGGATTGTAAAAACAGCATTTGTGCAAAAAAGATTGATGTTACGAAAAATTGACCTTATTGGACAAGACGAGGGAAGTACTGAGGCAAAACCAGTTTGAATCATGTGTAGTAATAGCAGATCTGTAATGGTGCATCAATAACATAAATTTTTCTATTTCAGTTATTGCTGAATCTTAGTTATATAGTTCTAAAGCGACTATGTAGCGCCTACAAAACATGGATATTCTTAATTTATGTTAAACTAGATCTGACTAACTGTTTTGTCCAATGGTTCAGATTGCAGCAGCTGAGTTGGAAGCGGCGCAGTGGAAGAACGAAGCTAGTGCACTGAGGGCAAGGCTGGATGAGGTACTATGCACACAAGATTGATGCCTAGTTTTAGTACTGTTTGCGAATTGTGATGCATGTTGGTACAATGTTCATCGAGTTCAAGGTCAGAGCTCGTTCAAATGTTACACTAATATATTAGTGTGATGTTTGTATTTATGTATTTTTCCTCTCTTCCCATGTATGCAGAATCTCATCCCTACTGCACGTGTTATTTGTTTTTTGTTGTTTTCTAGTAATCCATTACTTGCATAAAATTTACTTTACTTACTTTTTATAGTGTGATGTTAAATCGGAGTTACTAAAAGCTTACTTCCGATTTTTAATTTACTACACGACTGACTTGTTTTATTTTTTGTATCTAAGTGTCACAAGTTTGAATGGCTCATACTGCCTACATGGTAAGTTCTAATGCTGCGCAGATTCGAGTAGTACAAGGCAACTTCTTGATCATCCACTGGAAGACATCATTCTGGTATTTACAGTTTCACCCTGACATGCTCAGGAGCCTCATCCCCTCCTATGGGTGGTTGGAGCATGCCCCAAGAAAACACCATTTTCAATTATAAGCTTCCCCCGAGGCATTTGATTCTCTCTCGTGTAAACCTTCCCCCCCCCAGACTCAAACTTGGAGCAGTCGCTCCACCCTCCACCCCTGGGATAGAGGCCCTGCATACATTAAACCATCTCTTTCTATTTTGATGGTTGTTCTCGTATAATTCATATATTGTACGAATATATATTTAGAACTGCACCTTGTATAATGCATAGTTGATCTGGGAAGTTTCCATATTAATTGTCTGTTTTCAGAAAGTAAACTACATTTGTACTAAGTGTTTTGAGTGCTTAACTTCAAGTCAGAGGCACACACTGGTTATTTTGGTACTGTAAGATAATGGCTTTGTATTTCAGTTGACGTTGGGACGTGGATCTGGTTTTCGTGCGGCAGTTTCACCGTCATCTTTTCAACGATCACACGATGACGTCGTGAGGCCTACCAATCCGTTGTCTGAAGTCTGGCCGCCAAACACGTACAATCTGATACCAAGGCCAGAATCAGCTACGCCTCGTGAACCAAGCCCGTCTCAGACATCAGACAAAGTAGAGGGATCACATCGCCCGCTCGAGTTCGATTACTGTTCACGAAATTCGTTCTGTCTGGCAGAATTAGAGCCAGCATGCCAAAATGCAATATATGGTTTGTCAAATCTTTGTTGTTTACTGATTAAATTTGTCTAAAACTCTAAATGCAACCAACGCAGCTCATTTGTAAAACTGTGAGATAGTATTAGATGCTGCTCAGAATTAATCCACCTGGCGCTACACTGGCTGTACGTTACGATCATCTGAGAAAGGACTGTTGTTCCAACCTTGAATATACTGTTTGGTGCACGTGGTTTTAAAGTTGCTGTTCCTGAAACGTGGAATGAATTGAGTGACAAAATTTGCCAGACCTCATTTTTCTCTACCGGCAAGTCGGATCTTAAGACGCACTTTTTCGATACTGTATTTAAGTATTAGCACTGTACATACTTTCCCATGCCTCTGATTCAGCTCTTGTTGTTGAAACCTGTGCATGTTGTCAAGTTTTTGTATTGTATTGTAATTCACAATAGCCTATGCCGTGACGTGAGTTTGAAAATCGACATGATATAATATACCTTGAGTAGTTTGTCCGGAGTTATTATGTACCATATATTTGTCTATCAATACTACAAACGTTTTAATGTACTCGCTACCAGTTGTGTTATTTATATTGTATTTATTGCTTGTTGGATTTTTGTTTAATTTGTGATCTTGATTTAATTTTGTGTTAGTTTAAAATTGTGATTCTCTGTATATTTGATTTGTGTTTTATGAAACGTATTGTAGTTTATAAAATGGGGCAAAGAAAATCTAGACTAGTACAGTTTGAGCACCCCATGTCTGCACGGACTGCTGGTATCATGTGTCATTGTGGTTTGTGTGTAGACAAGACACGAGCAAGCAAGTTTGTGCTGTACAATAGAGTTGAGTGTGACGAGAAGAACGAACAGACAAAGTCAGCACAACTACCTCTGCATCGAGCTGTCACTACTGAAGAGGGTTTGAACAACTATTGCTTCTATTGTGTCATTCATTCTCCTAGTCTCTCTCCTATCGATCCCTCCCGCCCTTGCTGACAAGAAAACTGACGTTAAATGTTGTTGATGATGATGTTGTTAGTTTCTCTTCTTTTTTTGTTAATTTGTGTTTTACACATCTACAAAAAGTAAATAAGTAAAGTCAGGTGGACTTGCACTGTATGCTGTGAGTGTGGCGATATTGAGTCTTTAATTGTCCTATCTTTAGTGAACTGTGGGAGTAGTAGGCCTACTACTATGCAGTAGGTCTACCTGACGAACAGCAACTGTACAGACAGTAATAGAAAAGCAGTAATCTCCTGCATTATGCATTGCTGATGAGCAGCTTGTGCCTCTTGTATATGCTATACTCTTGTATATTGTAGAAGTTGTTTTGGCCTAACTTTAATAATATGTCAGCATCGTCTTCCTTCATTTTGATTTCAATTTCACAATGTTTCACGATCAAAGTTGCATATCGCTAGCAGCTGCCGTTGTCAAATCATGATGATGGAATATGACGTAGTATGTTATAGTTGATCGACAACAGCAGTTTTGTATCACTGTTCAGTTTTGAATTTAATGAAGATAAGATTTCATGATTTCATCGATGACTTCATAAATGAATTCTGGATGCCATTGTAAAGCCATCATCATGACTCGTTTATAGTCTACTATTCAGTTTCGCAAGTTGTCTGGCCTGAGCACTTATGAGGGCTCATTGGGGGAGCAATAGGTGGGGAAGAATTAGGGGAGCAATTATAGGTGAGGAAGAATTAGGGGAGCAATTATAGGTGAGGAAGAATTAGGGGAGCAATAGGTGAGGAAGAATTAGGGGAGCAATAGGTGAGGAAAAATTAGGGGAGCAATAGGTGAGGAAGAATTTGGGAAGCAATAGGTGAGGAAGAATTAGGGGAGCAATTGGTGAGGAAGAATTAGGGGAGCAATAGGTGAGGAAAAATTAGGGGAGCAATAGGTGAGGAAGAATTAGGGGAGCAATTGGTGAGGAAGAATTAGGGGAGCAATAGGTGAGGAAGAATTAGGGGAGCAATAGGTGAGGAAGAATTATGGGAGGAATAGTCTGGCTAATATTCTGTGATGCATGAGCCTTCACGTAGCGTTGTGTTGTAGGTAGATGGAGATGTCAGTGTTGCTCTAAGATGAATCGTGCAAGGCGTTACATCTGCACATGCTGTGGTACAGTGGGTAAGTATGCGAGCACAGCTAGTTACCACTATTATAAATATAGTTTCTCACTGTTATTAAGCTTTGCTGAAGATTTAAGCCCTGCTCAATTCTGAATCTAGTTGTGAAATTTTATTGACTATTTATATGTCCACTAGATCAGTGAAAAGCAGCTCAACGCAAGTAACCGAGCAGAAAAGCACTAGATGTTAATAAATGTGTCCTTTAAACCTATCATTTTTTCCGGTAGCTTCGAGTGCATTTCCATTGCAAGCTGGCCTATTCAAAAGCCGCTCGAAAATGGTGTCGAAAATGGCGTGCTACTGACAGAACGCTAAGTTATATTTATCGTCATAGCGCATGATAAGTCACTATTGTTATGTTTATATTTAAGGTGGCCTGGGTCAATCGCATGAAGCGCTTTCCACTGAACTAGTAAAGCTGCCTCGTAGCGTCACCTGGTTTTATTCAAAAATCTATCAAGCTGGCTTTGAAAAGATCTCATAAAAAGATCTAAGCTCTTTTTGTAATTTTTCACGAAGTTCATTTGGTTACATATTTATTTAGCGGATATTACAGGACCGTAGCCAGGATTTCATTTGGGGGAACGGGAAATTTCAGTTGATGACCTTTTTTTTCATTATTTTAATTTCAGTTTTTTACCTAATAAAAAGTTAACGACCTGTTTTCAAGAAGTAACAAAACATCATAAATGTGAAGACAAATAATGTTCGGGAGGGGGGTGAGGTTTGAACCCGAAACCCCCTTAAATACGACCCTGGGATAATATGTTCACATTTAGTGCAAACAATATTGTACTAAAGGTTGTGAAGTTGTAATCAAATGTTTTGTTTGTTTGTAGTTAGTGATATAATCATTATACATGTGACTGAATCTTTTCAAAGCAGATGTAACACATTACACGCAGTGTGATAACTTTGACTTGTATGCGTGTATATTAAGTAGCTTCTACACAGGCTTACTGGTCGTCTGTTTGGGCTATTGACTACACGGTGAGATTCGTCTTGAGCCGCCCCGAATAGTCAAACGACTAATCAAACGACCAGTAAACCCATGTAGCCATTACTTTAGTGGTCCAATATTGATGCATGTGCTAAACTTATGCCAACTTTGAAGGTTATTGGTGTTCTGCTTGATGTTACAGATGCTGCAAAGAAACAAAGCATGACGGTGACCTACAAGTAAACTCAAAACAAGATTCTAAAGTGTATGTCAAGCTTTATGTTTGAGTTGATGAGGTGCTGTATTATAATAGGATTTGGTTGTAACAGGCCAAGTTTCACGTAAATAAATCGTTTCACTCCAGATGTTGCTCTGTAAATTTTCCATTTCACCTAAGTTCAACGCTCTAACAGTAAGAATAGGTGCAAGTTCCCGGAACTTAGACCAAGTACATCTTGTCATCAAGTACATCTATTCTACCTTGTGTTCTAATAGCGATGGATTGATGAAAGATGTGATGAGGCAGAATTGAGGGTAAGAGAGGATCAGAAAGACCGAGACAGAGCATGCTTCATGAACTGGTGGAGGGCAAGGAGGAATCATATGAGCAAATCTACACGCGTCTCTGCAGGAGCGGCTGCATCCCATGCGGCAGCACTTAAGACACAGAAGTACAACGCATTGACTCCCAC
>JAQFYQ010000940.1:0-14704 GCA_034694885.1 Buchholzia appendiculata | reverse complement strand
TTACGAACAATCGATGGTTTCCTAAATACTGAATTAAAAAATTTGATTCGATATTACGATCGGATTTTGTGGTGATTGCCAGTTCATTGTATCACGTTTTTCGTTTACGAGACTAGTTACTATTAATTTTTACTATTTAATGATCGTCTAGCAATAGAAAGTTCACCCGATTTACTAAAATATCATGAATTCAGCAGTGAAGTACTCAGAAAACAGGTTAATATTGCCCACCGACAATTTTTTCATTGTCAGACAATTGATTTATGAATGAAAAATGGGAAATATAATATAACAAATTTTAAAACTTCATAGCAAATAAGTTGTCAAAACAGATATATAGAATGTTCCCCCTGATCAAGCGAGCACTTGATACAATACCTAAATATTGATTATAACTTGTTTTCTTTTAGTGAAAATATCACACCGTTATTTTACACCTATGCTTTAGTTATAAGAACGACGGACTAAAGTTGCGTTCAGAGTCAAGATAAAGCGGGGACTCGGGTCACGGGAAACGGGACATGGGACAAAAATCGATAAAATTGCTTTGTCTTTTGTGCAATTGCGTCCCAAAAGAAATGTCCCATGCATGTCCCATGTTCCTAACCGATCGATACTGCTTCGTTGAGACAGGATTGCGACATGGGACAGGGGACAGGGGACATAGCAAAAATGCGCGTCCATACGAAGATTTGCGACATGCGACATCAGTGTTGTTGTGGGTGTGTCCTGTTTCCTGTATTTTTATTAATTAATTATTTATTACTTATTTCTACATATCATGGAAAGATTTATCAACCCCGAAAATGTAGTTAATAAAATATCTCTTCTGATTGGTCAAAATATTCGGGGACATGGGGCATGCCACAAAAAACCGCTCATAGAAGATATCGGTTAGAGACATGGGACATTTCTGTGTAGACGCAATTGCATAAAGTTGCGTCCAGACAGAGCGGGGACATGGAACATGGGACACGGGACAAAATTGATACAATCGCTTTGCATAGCGTTCTGCATTTGCGTCCATACAGAAATGTTCCATGTTCCATGTCCCATGTCCCTAACCGATCGTTACTATGAACGATTTTTGCCGCATGGACCATGTCCCCAAACATTTTGAGTTTTTGACGAATTAGCAGCGATATTGGATTAGCTACTTTGTCGGGGTTGATATATCTTTTCCATGACTGGTGGAAATAATTAATAAATAAATCATTATTATAAATAAATAATACAGAAAACGCCCCAAGAACATTGATGCTTCATGTCACAAATCTCTGTGTGGACACTCATTTTTGCCTTGTCCCATGTCCATTGTCCCATGTCCCCAGTCCCTGTCCCATGTCCCATATCGCAATGCTGTCTGGACGAAGCATAGCGCTATAAAAAGCGATTTTTACCGATTTCTGTTCCGTGCCCAATGTCCAATGTCCCTTGTCCCCACTCTGCCTAGACGCAACTTAATTATAAAAGTTGAAATTTGGAATGGAACCTACTGCAGAATTGTGAAAATGTCGTAGGCCTATTTGTAGTACATTTATATAGTTAGAAAAATAATTATTGATACAACTTGTGGGTCATCATCGATTCTTATAGAAAATTGATATACTAAAAATTAACACTTAAATTAATGTAATATTAAATGCACATTAAGACTATTATCATTATTAATATTGGCGTTAAACTTTGTAGAATTTTCCACACAATAGTTTCGAACAGCTCTGCATCAACCTGGCTAACGAGTCCCTCCAGTACTACTTCAACCGTCACGTGTTTGCCATGGAGCAGGCGGAGTACGAGCGTGAGGGAGTTCCGTGGACCAGCATTGCATTCAGAGATAACAGACCTGTCACCGAGCTGCTCTGTCACAGACCGAACGGAATTCTACATATCCTAGACGACGAGAGCAACTTTCCTAACGTTAGCATGGCCTTATATTATATTAAACAATGCAGACAATAGCTAATTATGTGTAGGATTGGAAGTAAATGTAAAATATCGGTAATTTTTAGTGGCCGGACTTGTGGTTGCCATTAAGTATGTGTTTGAAATGTTCTATCATTTTGAATAATTATATATTATATGTCCCCAATATTTGCAATATACAATTACCATTTCATGATTGATACTTCCTGATTTAATAGCTTACTGAAATGTATTTATCAATAAACTATACGAATTCTAGTAAAAATGAACTAGTTTTTGCTTTTTCTTAGTCTCAATTTGTGAAGATATTTCTAATCAATATGATTTTTATTATATGACAATAATTGTATAGGCTACGGATTTATCGTTCCTGGAGAAGTGTCACCAGTGTCACGCAACGAATCCCGTCTATCTAAAGCCGCGCGTGTCTGGGCAGGAATTCTGTGTCAGACACTATGCCGGGCAAGTCAACTACAACGTCAAAGGATTCCTCGACAAGAACCGTGACACCCTCCGCACCGACTTGATCCAGCTTCTGATCCAGAGCAAGAACTCTTTCATCTCCTCCATGTTCCAAGAGCTCTTTGACCGCATCGTATGTAGGTCGTTAGCTAAGACGACTGGGCAATGCGCTAATGTAAAGCCTCGTACGCCTACCGTAGCTATCGGGTTCAACGAGTCGCTGCACAGTCTGCTCGATACTATGTCGAAGTTAGTAATTTTCGTTGATGACAACACGTGTTAGCCTGTTGTATTTTCAAACTTGAATGTCAAGGCTGGCCTCAGGCCTGTAACCAGAATTCTATTTCAGAGAGGTTTTTAAATTTGCCGTCTAAAATATTCATCGACAGTTTTTCAATTTTTTTTTACTTTTTTGCAAATTTTCAATTCAGGAAGAATGAGCAATACAACTGTCTGTGAAGAAATCTTTAAATTTAGCCCCCAGACGCGAGCATCATTCACTTTCGCTAGCTTTTTATGTCAGAGACCAGGGATAGTTTATTACTTACGTCTGCTATTGGTACATATCGTGACAGGGAGAAGGCCAGTCGAAGCAGTCGTCACGATAATCAATGAATGTCTGGTTTAACAATTCAATCTAAATTAATAATTTTCAGATTTATTTAAAAATTGTGCTGTTTTAATTGTTTAAATACTGACGATTATTGTTTCTAATGTACATCGATAGATGCAATCCGTGGTTTGTGCGATGCATAAAACCGAACGACATGAAGGCGGCGATGGTTTTTGAACCGGAAGTTGTGCAGTACCAACTCTACTACACTGGCATGCTGGAGACGATCACAATACGCAAGATGGGATTTCCGGTCCGATACGAGTTCAGCATGTTCGTACAACGGTAAGCATACATTAATTGTAAATAATTATGTCAGCACATTACTTTTATACCAGTAGTTGCATTCATAACAAATAGTGTGTACAGTGTATAGTTAAAACAATTGGGTCTTCTGATCTTTCTCTCCCATTGTGCAGTGTGGACCACTACCCAGAAGATGTAAAAAAATAGCTGAATCTTGTCCACTAACAAAGTAAAGGGTTGATTATGTGTTCTCAACTGTGTTGATGGATTTTCCGTACTAAGATGGACTAACTACCACTGTGTGGTGCACTTACACAGCAGTAGTAGTTGGTTTTATTTTTCAAAACTCAGTGAACAACAACACACAATGCAACATACAACTGTAACAGACAATTACCAGACAATTAAACCAAAGTTAATGAATAGACCTGCTTAAAATAACTCATAGTTAGAAGATTAATGAATTCAAAATACAAACGTCATTTGCTCAAATCAACAGGAAACACATTGCAAGTCACAACTATGAACGTAATTCATTTTTTTTGTGGGCTTTCACATTTTACGTGTGGGCTTTTAGAAGTAGTCACCCAGTAGTGGCAGACATTGCAATAGACCAACCATCTTCCTCTGTGTGACGGACGTACAGAACGAGGGTTCTGGCATGAGGAAGGGCATCCGTCTGTCGTCATTTCGCTTGAGTAAAATGTAATTGAAATATCGTCAAGGTGACTTAATAATTAGTTGATGTAATTAACTCAATTGCTAATTATTGATAATTCTAGTCTGGTCGACAACTAACGTTGACGAACTGCACGAATTATCATTTTTATATAATCTGATAGGTTTGAACTCATATGTTTATATATTCATATGTGAATATATATTAATATGTTTATATATTCATATGTGCTTCATATTATGTAACATATATGCCATACTCCGTTATGCGTTTCATTCTAAAATTGGATATTGGTTATACATTGAATATAATAAATAAAATGAATATAATGAATAAGAAAAATCATCTAATTTCAATATATCATTTTGAAATGAGATGATTTTTCTTTCGATTTAGTGTGCATTTATAATTTCTATGGATAGCTTATAATAGGTAAAACTTAAAGCTTATCAAATATGTCACTATGTCATATATATGTCATGTCAAATATGCCAGCTTTTGCCACCAGCCAAAGACAAACGGTGTATATAATCTCGTTATTCATTCCTGTAAGTCTTTCCATATTTTTCTGTAATTTATTGCATCATTTTGATTGTATCATTTTGCAATGCATTTACGAGTTTCTTCAAACTATTTTTGCAATTTACACGTAACTTCGTGTGCACTCGGTACCACAATGTTATTTTATTTGATTGTTGACAGATACGGAATAATTTTGTATCGATTGACGAAGCAACTTTACCAAGTCGACGATGCCAAACTCGTCTGCGTCAAGATACTCAACAGCATGCCAAAGAATTGGACCGAATCCTGGTGTGCTGGACATACTAAGGTAATCGTGATTTCGCGGATTGAAACCGTGTTATTTTAGAAATTGTTTAGGAGAATTGCTCTCTAGATTTCCAATGAACAGGGGCCACTATCCCCCTTAATGGTGGTTGGAGTATGACCCAAAACAACACTATTTTTAGCTACAAACTTTCTCCAGGACTTGATTCTAGATAGTGTAAACTTTCCCTCCCAAGGTCAAACTTTTTGCAGCCACTCCTTCCCACCCCTTGGGATAGAAATCCCTGGCACTGAACAATTCTCGAATTCTGGCCTCATTCGTTTTCTCCATTTTGAGAACAATTAGTTAGATACCAGGAGAGGAATCAAATTGAAACTTTTGTAAATAGATATAGTGAAGAATAAAATGATGTATACATTTAATGTCTCTCTATGCATTGTTTATAAATTACGGTGATGGTGGCTCTCATGATTATGATTATGAAGACAATATAACGATGAAGATGGTTATGATGATGATGATGACGATAGTGATAATGATGACGATGATGACAATGACAATGATTAAGATAATAATGATGATGATACTTGTAGATATTTCTCAAGGAATCCCTGTCCAACCGTCTCGACGAAGAGCTCGAGCGCATTGTGTCCCACGCCGTACAGACTCTACAACGATCTATCCGTGGACATCTGGCTCGCAATCACATCCAGGCCCAGCTGGACGCCATCATTCGCCTTCAGTCATCACTCAGACGCTGGAGAGCTCTGTAAGTCTCTGCCATCCAATGTTTACTTGGAGAATTGTGGGATGTTTATTTCAAGATAAAAGTGTTTGCTAACATTATTATGAAATTGAATTATATAGCTTTTAGTGTAATTTTTATTTATTTTGTTAAAGATTATCTGTGCTCAGCACAGATATTTTGCGAAAATTAATAGTAGACTATAAACTGGTGGTGATGATGATGATGATGATGATGATTATGATGACGATGATGATGACGATGATGATGATGAATTGCATTGTGGATGGCTGGTGACGTCTGATTTAGGGGGTGGCAACATCTTCAGTTCCGCCCAGGATTCTTACCAGACAGAATTGAGTCTCAGACTGCATCTAATGTCAATTGTGTATGACTTAGTACAGTTAGTGGAGTTTATCAGTGGCTAGGTCCCAATGGGAAATGTTCATTGTAAATTGACAAGTAAACATTTTGAAAAATCACTCAGCTCGTCGGGAAAGAACATGACTATTTAGCCCCCACCCCCACCCCATGCCCTGAAGTAACAATTTGACAATGTAAACCTCGTGCACTGAAATCAAACTCCGTCTACATGCCTAGAACTCGACGCTCTGGTATAATCCGGGAATTCTCTAGCAGAATCTGCGAAATTGTGTGTATACGGTCTTGGGTAAACTAACCTTGCCTTACGTCAAACTGATAGGGATTTTAACCTTGCCTTACCTCAAACTGGAAGGGAGTTCACTTGTTCTCACCCCATCTCAATCGCAGATCGGTGGCACTTCCGCTTGCCATCGCCACAACCTGTCTTCAGATATGTTGCTTATTCGTTCTTACGTTCATTCACACATTCAGTTATTTATTTTATATTCATTCAACTGACTGACTTTTACACTTTACTGTTTTATCCCAGAAGTGTACCATGGATGTTATTTCTGCATGCAGGAAACAGTTAAAGACTTTGAAGCAACATGCCTCAACTATGGCTGCACTCTGCCTCTTACAGGTAGGACTAGTAGAATCAAAAACGAGTGATAGAACCAATTGCTTACATGTTGTGTGTCAGATTATCATTTCTGCGTAAGTCATTTCACGTTGATGTTCTCATAGTAGAATATTGTAGTTAGAGTCATGAATAAATGGGTTAAATGCATCGCGTGAACGAGATATATACTACTAAACTAAAACTTTAATGTCTTGCATGATTTATAATTGACTGAAAAATAGTAAGGTCAAGGTTTCGACAAAATAGGACGAAATGGTGACTGTACAATTGGCTTCAATTCAGTTGCGTCACTTTAAGCAAGTTATTCGTTGTGAGCTGCGTGATTTCTGCCGATTTAAAGTTCTTTATTACCCGATAGTATTCGGGTAAACTTCTTCAAAATTTAGTGAAAAACACCATAATCTTACTTTCTTAATGAATTATATTATTAATTTCTTGTCTGAATGTTTCAACTGAGAAACCAATTAATAAGTGTTGAGTCCGCAAGATAGTCTACGCACCTCTGATCAGCCTAGGTGCATGCCCTCTGAGCTTCACCTAAAGTAGGCAAGACTCAATTGAACGGTGACGTGCGATTTTTTAGCCTAATGCAGTCGTGCTGTCGGGAATCTCAACCAGATTGAATTACAAGCTTGTTGTTGGCTCGGCTCGCTAACCGTTGGGTCAAGAATCACGGATTTTTGGTGTCCATAAATGCTAATACAATTTGATATCATTTCGGAAAAGTTAAGATCAAAGTCTTGAGTTCTCAGTCTTTATTGTTTTGTCTGGATTGTTAATTAATCGATTGATTCTTTCCTGTGTAATGTAACCAAATCCAGGTCGCTAAGTAGTAATGCCATTGAGTAGTGATAATTTTAAGTCCATCGGGTTGCAGCTTCTTATCCTCTATATTCAGTATTCAATCATTCGACATGAATCAATTCCGATGAATAAATCGGTTTATTTTGCAAAGAGGGTAAAACCAAACAATCGGTTTACATTCATTTTGCCTCATGAATTTAATTAAAGATTAGTCTTCAGGCAGACAGTGCAAATCATCTGTCAGCCTCTCTCCGTTCATTAACAAACAATACACACAACGTATACTGCTACACGGGGGGGGGGGGTATTTTGAGTGTATGGGAAGGAGCTAAGTTTCCAATTTTTATTTGTTTTAGTGTGTCATAATTCGATTACCAATTTTATGTTCATAAAGAGCGTGGTATGGAGGGGTAGACATTTTTTCAAAACATTGATTTGTATGTAATTTGCATAATTTTTAATCATGGGGGCTTAGCCTTGCTTTCCCCTCTATGCCCTGATACTATCCCTCCATGACTACACGTGACCTCCATATACGTGAAGGCCTGTATCGTGCTAGCGCCTGCGCGAGATGCAAACTGATTGAAGGAGATGAGTAAGGTGAGTAATGCAAATAAATCGATCTCTGTCCGTTTGCAATGTGATCACAGCTGCCGTGCGTGGCTGATATTGATTCGCTGTGATATAGCCGTTGTTTACAATCATTGCCTTACCTCAACAGTTACACGCATTGTACATTATGTACCTTAACAGTTACACACAATGTACATGTACAGTGCAGCCTACAGCTGTCCATCACAGCAAGCTGTACAAAGCCTATACGTTCATAACGGCTTATAATTCACAAGAATTACATTTTATTCGATTTCACTGACTGCGGATTACAGTTCGGCTGCGTTTGTTTAGTATGATTATAGCCTAACAGATACAGGCGACGGTGTCGACCGGTGGCTTTAATTGCGTTTTGAACATAGCTAGTATTATTTATATGGCGTATATGTTTATATACAAATCTAATCAAAGCGATGTTGCATTAATTGACCGTATAATATCTTATGTAAGTGCCTGGAAATATTACTGTGAAATACTGCAAGTTACCGGGATCCAGTAAGATGCAATCTTCACAAGTTCGCAGCATCTTTATTGCCTTGTGGTATCGAGTTTCTGTAGACGTACAATCATAAGATATTGGAAAGGTAACGTAAGAGGACCTCAAATATGTATCGAGAGTTTCCAAGACTATGAAAAAAAGAAACGTGAAATCATGCACACACACATAGCTAATGTCGTCTTCAGAGAAACATTTCAAAGAGCTTCGAATACTTGCGGCCAATATTTCAATATCAAAGAAGGATATTTATCGAAACTGAAATAATACATTATACAATGGGCGGAGTTAGTTCAAAGCGCCCGCCTCCAAACAATGACGCCCATCGTGTCAGCGAGAAGTCCCACAGTGTCACGCTCTCGCTGAATGGTATCGACGTCTCCAACACGAACTCGCTCTTATCCGACAGTTCAGCCGATCATCGGTGGTTCGGAGCCGAACCAATCCCTCGCATTGGTAACCGAGCAGCAAGTTTCGAGCACGATCCGAACCGCAGCCTCCGATCCAAGTCCATCTCTTCCGCATTAGGGCATCAGCTGACTGGCTCCTCGCCACAGGATTTGCAGGCGGTGAACAGCCGTGTGGTAATTATACGGAAAAATTAGTGATTTTGTTCGATGTTAGCGTGGTTGATAATATTATGCATACAGACTGTCCAGTCTGGTTTAAACATAAGCGACTTTAAGTTAGGGTTAAGTTCTTGAAGAATATTCTGTGGAATATTTGCTGCAAAATTGCTGATGTTTAGCTGTTATGACGTACAAGCAAGCTCAGGCATTGTCTGGATATTGAAGTTATCTTCAGTTATGACAATGGAGACATGTTGGAGAGGGAAAATTATCATCATCATCATCAATCATTGCCCTTGGCTCTTGATTGGACATGGTGCCGAACAAGGTTAAATAAATTCTAAATCAGATTTTAAATGCATGATCTGATTCAACATTCAGTTCAGTGTTTAGTGGATTATTCAATATCGTCTACTAATCAATTAAACAAGATTTCTTTAGTTTCTTAATGTTATAATTAATCGATGTTTGATGTTATTTATTAAGGGTGGCTCAAAGTCAGATGATCTGTTCGTAAACGTCAATCAGTTAGAGATTCCTGCCGAACTTGCTCTGATCTTCAACAGAACGAATAGTACGTTGTCATATTTTCACACTTTTATTGCTCCAACAAATATCGAAATAAGGGAAATTTCTTTATAGAGATTTTATATAGTACTACATGTAATGCACAAGAGTGTCAAATCTAGCATCATTTTGGACCTGTCAAGAATGCGGGCATAATTTAATGTAATTTCGGATGAAGGAGTGGGGGTAACAATCATAATTTTTCTGACGAGCGCGGGGGTGGTGAGCCGACGACAGATGAATGCATCAATCTAAGAGAAACAAAATCGTTTCGGTTAGGGTTTGAACGCCTAAGCCCACCCTTAAGTATGACCCGTGGTCTGGTGACATGTGATCTGGTGACTGATGAAAGTGACTTAATTAAAACGATTAAAGCTGTTTCTTCTTTGGAAGTTTGCAGCAATGTACTATAGTAAAGTGATGTAACAGTGGCACGTTTGCTAATGTTTCTGTTTCTCCGCTATGCATAGCCTGGCGTCCAGCTCATGTTGAAACCGACCTGGGCAAAGTCGATGACGTCGTTACGAGAAATATCAACGTGACGTCATTACCTGCAGAGATAGACAGATTCGTTTTGTCTGAATTTGTTGAAATTCACTGCAAGGTAACAATTCGAAACCATATTCAGTAGCCAGGTGATTTAGCTTAAATAATATATACCTAATCATTTTAATATATAAACTTATAATTTGAAAATAGTTAGCGAAAAACATTTAGCCAATGAGCTGATTAAAATCGTGGTTTTAACCGTAATGTTTCTTTGTTCGTTTCTAGCGTTTCCCTGACAACTTTTAAGTAGCTGTTCAATAGTATAAACATTTTCCGTCTCATATTGGGCCTACATATGAAGATTTAAAACGAAATGTTTGGAATTCGTGTAGAGATGGAATCAATCATGTTGCACATTAGTTTAAAATAGTTATGTTATGTTCTTAATTCAATTTATCATACTTTAAATTTCAGAGATCCTTCTATGTTGCTTTCATTGTTGTACTCTGTAAATATGAGATGATTGATTGCTGTACTATTGTACCATAATTTGTACGCTGCTTGAAACAAACGATGATGATGATGATGATGATGATGATGATGATGATGATGATGATGATAGCCTACTATTTGATTTTATTAATTTAATTTGTTTGATTTCATCTTTTGGCAATATATAAGATAATTATAAGTTTCAACGATTATCTGATCTTCAAGTCACTTTATCGTGAATGCGAATAATAGATCTATAATTGAGCCTATAAATTCCTCCAGATGATCTACTATTTAGAATCTAATAAACAATCTATATATACGCCTCTCCCGTTTTGTACCACCTTCTAAGTTCTCCCCGTTTTTCTAATACCGCCTCTATATTATGACCATGGTCTGAGAATTTGTTAGTGCTCGTTGTTACTGTTGCATGCGGGTTTGTAATTTAGGAGACAATGGGAGTTGTTCAGACTGCTCCGATCACATCGCCTTTTCTATCAAACCTAAGCAGCAAAGATCATCGAGAAGCTTTGTCGGTCTTTCAGCTGGTAAGTTAAACAGAGTCGCTGAGTGACTTCTGTTTCAGATGAATTCCACATACCGTTTACATGTACAGTTTGTACTATATATAAACTGGATAATGGGTATAACATAGCTCTCACGTTATAGAGAGATAAATATGTCTGTACGTTTGAATGTATGTATTATTCTACAAGTACTATTAATATTCTAGTTCGTAAAGCGAAATATTTTGGAACCTTCTTAAAGCTGATCGGCTTATGCATGGGCAGCTTCAGGCCTGAAGATGTCCACGGGGTATAGTAGCGCTTGAGAATTGTGGAAAATTACCAAAATTAGTTCGCCTGATGAAAACGCATAAAGTATAGTCTAACGAATTGGCATAAATCTGTCGGTATCTGCCTTCATCTAAACATTGGGTGTTTGAAACATGAAGAAGTTACGACGGTTTGAACTCAACCATAAGGCTTCTGAACGGTATAACAGACTGCGCAGTATTATAATAGTCTTAATTACAATGCTAATAAACTATTAAACAAAACTTGTTGTAAAGAAGGAGATTAAACTGCCAACACCTTTATATATCAGCTTAATGCTGTCATATAAATATTGCAAATATAAATAAAACAAATAATGTTAGCGTAAATGTATCAACAAATTCAGAATAACTTAAAAGAATAAAAAAGTCTTATTTATTAAATAACAATGTAATATATTTATTAAATAACAATGATGGATGTTTATAAGGGATACGTCCTCTTAACTTCTATCTTCTGCTTTGTGTAGATTCTACGCTACATCTTTGATCAAACTCAGGATGAAATCAAATTGAATCTTGTGGTAAACTACATAGTACAGAAAGGTTTGTCCAATGAAGGACTGAGGGATGAAATCTGTCTGCAGATCATCAATCAAACATTCAACAAGAAAAGTTCTGCCGTTAGTCAACAGAGAGCGTGGGCACTTCTGTCTCTCTGCTTTTCCGCTTTCCACCCGAGTTCCGTCTTCTCTAAATATCTCCTCAAGTATCCGATTTATTTGAGATATTATTTATTGTTATCATCATCGTCATCATTAAAAAATATTACTTTGTTTTGATATGTTCTCATGTCAGGGCTGCGTATAATTAAAAATGAATTTTAACAGAACAGGAAAGAGAATTTTGATTTATTGAAGCTAAGGTATTGTTGCCGGACGGATGCCCTTCCTAACCCTTCCTATCTCATTAATGATCACTTTGTTGAACATGCGAAAAATGGTGAGTCTATTTTAATCTGTAACGATGATTACTCTCATTGATCTTTCGTGCAATGTATGTTTGTGCTGAAGATATGCTAATGATAAGGCTTACACTGTTTGTATTTTGATGATTTGACAGTAGCCACGCCTACAATGTATGTTGTATGTTAAAGGTACGCCAGTGGTCACGCCTACAATGTATGTTGTGTGTTAAAGTTATGTCAGTGGCCACGCCTACAATGTATGTTGTGTGTTAAAGGTACGTCAGTAGCCACGCCTACAATGTATGTTGTGTGTTAAAGGTACGCCACTGACCACGCCTACAATGTGTGCTTGTGTGTTAAAGGTACGTCAGTGGCCACGCCTACAATGGCTACAAATGGTTCTGTCAGCAGAAGTTGCTGGAATGTATGCAGCGCAAGTTCTGCCGTGTCTATCCGCCATGTTTGTTGGAGCTAAAGTCGGCCGAGCAGCAAAGTCTCATGGCGCTACAAGTTCTCTTCTCTGACGGTTCGTCAAACAATCTAATTAATTTATTGTGCAAATACTGCATATTATATTGCAGAAGAAATCGAACTAGTTGATAAACTAGTTTTTGTTGTTTAGTTTAAACTCTAACTTTCCTCTATTGAAAAGCGAGATTAATGTTGAGCTTAGTAGGATTAAATTAATTATTCGCAAAGCGAATACAAATTAAGATTGGGGTAAACAAGAATAGTCCAATAGCCTTTAACCGCCATCATTCACCGACCATCTATGCTGAAAGCGGATGCTCGCCGCGAAAAGTTAGTTTGTGTAAAACCTCCCCCCCCCCTCCCATCAATTGTTACAGCACTTTCCCGAAAAAGAAAGTACTCACATGTCATTAGATGTTTACCATTGGGGGAAAGAAGAGCAAGGGAACGATTCATAGTTAGCGTAAAGTTAGATAAAGTTTCATTGTGTTCTTAGGACAGAGAAGATACGGTCAGGTTCAATCATGGACGACAGCTGAAGAATTTGCATCAGCATTGCTGCAGTCTCGGTAAATACAATCACTTAAAGTATTTCTGATAAGAAAAGAAATGCATGTGTACATATTTGTTAATATTTTTTGATAATAATTATAATAATCAAGATAATAATTATAAGGGTGTGTATGATGCTTTGATATGGGTTTATCTTGCCTTGTCAAGACATCAAGATTTATCAAAACCTTTTGGGATCCATTAATCATTTCTATAAGCAATATATATTTCTATTTTTTCCATTTAAACTGACAGTTCTTATAAGTTCTTGTCACCTTCCAATTAAACTAGATATTTTTAATTAAACATTTGCAGTAATTTTGTGCGTCTTTTATTACCACCAAATCTGCATCGTTTTTTCGATTAGTAGCGTAGTGTTTGAATAATGAATATAGCATTAATGTCAATCAAGCTGAATTAATTATCATGGTCAACATGGATGTTGTCTTCTCTGTTCCAGTGGAGCCGTGGTGGATCACTACGGATGGACTGTGGCACTTGAAGAGTCCGGTGCTCGCTACGAATCCCCTGGATACGGATATGTCCTGGATGTCGTCAGTGAAATGGAAATTCCTCCAATGTTTCCGAGTCACGATTGTTTTCTATTGGTCAATTACGACAAAACAAAAACTGCTTCAGTCTTGAAGCTGCAGCAACGTTATCACAAAGAGTCGTACGTCAATTATAATTCTTTTATATATTTTTGCTTAATCCTAGCTTTATTCTTTGCTTTAAAATAACCTGTACATTAAATATTTAATTAAATATTCGTATATTTTGATGTCTATCTTTAGGACTGTTTTATATATTCGTGAGAATAGTTGTACTCTGGCCTGTTATGCAAGAGGAAAACAGATAAACGGCTGTAGATTGTGTATAAGCTATGGTTAAATATATATACGGCAATCGTTTTTGTAACTTTGTAAAAGTTATGACATTTTTAGAAGTTTACAGGAAGTTAAATTCCTGTAGCTTGTAGCTTGGCTGGAATTGTCTGGTGGGGTTAAACACCCCCCCTCACCCACTTCAGTTGAAATGCTGACCATGCGTTTTGACCTCTGTGAGTCGATTTCAATCCCAACGTCATGTTAACTCGTAATAATTTCAATCCAACGTTATGTTAACTAGTAGTTCTTTTAACAGAGTTCATTTGCAAATTTTGCGAGAAAATATTACAGAAATGAACTCACACGCAAAAAACGTTCAAAACGAATAAAAAGTGTCTCGACTCTCAGTTATATGTCAAGAAATCGAGCACTGCTTGTAACGTGTAAGAATGTCACATCCCAGTCTCATAGCGAAAAGGTAATTAACTTAAGCTGTTTATTCTCTTTTAATTCTCTGAAGCTGTCTAACTTTACAGGCAGCACAATCCTGACCGCGTGAGAGGAATTAGAAATCAAGCTGTTGCTAGTAAATCCCTTTCCCCTTCACTCGCCGTGC
>JAQFYQ010000939.1:0-14709 GCA_034694885.1 Buchholzia appendiculata | reverse complement strand
AACACACACACGCAAACAAACACACACACACTAACACACAAACACGCACACGCACACAAACACGCACACACGCACACAAACACACAAACACACACACACGCACACGAACAAACACACACACACACACGCACACAAACAAACACACACACACGCACACAAAAACCTCTCAGCAGCATTTGAATTCCTGCTTGTGGTGAATGCGTCTTGCTGGCCGCTGCTTTCGTTCACTTCTTTTCTGACCTTCTTGTTTATTCTTGATTCACCTTCTTCCTTTATCTTCGTCTGTTCTTCTCTTTCTTTTGTTTTTGTGTATCACTCTCACACACCCAAACACTTCCTCACTTCAATTAACACTGCCAGTCCCTTGTGGCTTGTGGGCGCATCTGCCAATGTAGCGACACGTTAGAAGAAGTAGAATCGTTTCACACTTTGTTTGCGCAATGCAGATAAGCTTTTTAAAATAATTATCGATTACTTCGGAGAGAAAGAGGAGTTAGATCCAGCGATTGAGTTAGGTTTGTTGCAGATCATTATGTTACAACACTGCGGCGCAACATGTTGTAGGATAGAACTAGCAAAAGAAAAAACAATGAAGAAAACACCATTAATGAATAAAAATCAGTGGTATTAAAAGTAGTCAGTGATAACGATAGTAGCAGCAGTAGCTATGATAGTGGAAGCAGCTATAGTAGCAGCAGTGGCTACAGAAGCAGCAGTGGCTATAGTAGCAGCAGTGGCTATGATAGTGGAAGCAACTATAGTAGCAGCAGTAGCTTTGATAGTGGGAGCAACTATAGTAGCAGCAGTAGCTTTGATAGTGGGAGCAACTATAGTAGCAGCTGTAGCCATGATAGTGGGAGCAACTATAGTAGCAGCAGTGGCTATGATAGTGGGAGCAACGATAGTAGCATCAGTAGCTATGATAGTGGGAGCAACTATAGTAGCGGCAGTGGCTATGATAGTGGAAGCAACTATAGTAGCAGCAGTGGCTATGATAGTGGGAGCAACTATAGTAGCAGCAGTGGCTATGATAGTGGAAATGATAGTGGAAGCAACTATAGTAGCAGCAGTAGCTATGATAGTGGGATCAACTATAGTAGCATCAGTGGCTATGATAGTGGGAGCAACTATAGTAGCAGCAGTAGCTATGATAGTGGGAGCAACTATAGTAGCAGCAGTGGCTACAGTAGCAGCAGCTGAGAACAAACTATCGGATCAGTGCTGTCGGTATTAACGGTCAAGGGAGATATATCTGCATTCTGCTTAGTAAAAGGGTTCAGAATCATCTGACTAGATGCATTTTACGTTGGATTACTTTTTGACCCAAACTGACCCACGAGTTCTCCGACCGGACCTGAGGTCCTGACCCACTGAACTGTTGATCCTTGATCCGATCAGAATTGTGATTATCACTCACAAAATTTGGATACGATACAGTCCTATCAATACTACCCTTCTTTAACAAATATTAGAGATACATAAGAGAGAAGCTGCAGCTTTGAGAATACCAACTCCGCCTGGGCAGGTCTCATAAATTGAATTCGCACTCATGGTGAGACCTGCTGCGCCCAGTCCCCAGTCTGGGAAGGGATCTGCTTAAAGGAGAGGTCCCGAAGTGAGGAGGGCAGACGCTGATCATCTTCGATATGACAAAGCGTCTATAAACCTCAACCACCATCTCTTTGGTTATATATATCTTACATATATCTCATAATTATCTTCTTCAACACCGCCTGGGCAGGTTTCCCATTGAGTTCTCCCTCTTGGAAGACCTGTCTTGCCGGTTCCAAAGGCCCGAAAAGGTCCTGAAAAAAGAGGGCCTGGAAGTGAGGAGGGGTTGCCGCAGTCGTTGCACTACTTGACTTCGGTATGCCGAGGCTCATTGCACTACGACCCGGCGAGTCTCAACAAAAGGAGCCATTGCACGTAGTTGCACTACGTGCAATGGCTCCGCGGCTTGAAGTGAAGCCTTGGCTTCAGAAACTTGCCGACTTCCTCCCTGGCAAAGAGTCCGGCTGGCCTTCGGCCTACCACACCGGTTGAGAGGAGACAAACCACCTTTTTTACTTACTTTAACATACTGTCCCAAGAATTTTTAATAATAAAATCATCCAGAATTGTAAAACTCGACTCCTTTGTGAAATCATAATTTTGCCTGCAGGATAAAGCTGGAAGACAAAAATCTGATCAACTATTGCATTGTTGTTAAATTTGTAATTCATAAAACTTGTATATCTCAATGTAATACATTTTAATTTGTTTTTCACAGTAGCATTTTGATTGAAAATAAAATGTTACAATAATAATAATAACAATACCCTATACAATTGCCCATCAACTAAACTTCACTAAAATGCCTACTCATTTGCAACTTACTCAAGCAAGTATTTTTCTTTACTGTACCTAACTAACCCCTCACCCCAACCCCTGAAACATCACTGTAATCGGTCAATTATATAATTTTCAAAATAGGATTCAGAATATTGATTTCTTCAAGAGTAACACTTTGAAAAGCCATTGCTTTTCAAACAATGTCCATTCTTGGACCCTCCAGCGTTTCAAGTTCGTTCATATTTATATACAATATACACATCAACATTACAAAATAATTTATAAATATAAAAATAATTGCAGATCTGTAACTGAACTATAACAAGTTGAATGCTTAAAAGTGCAGTCAATTTCTGTGATATGATCGCTACATATTTACGAGAACATTTGAGGAATGTTTACGGAATGCTTATTCATATCACAGATTACGATTCAAACTTTAACAAATGCCACACAACTGCAGAACGGCAGGACTTTGTTACTGAAGATGTGATAAACTGACAGCATCAGTTTCACCTGCAGAAACAACATTCCCTTGTTCCTCAGAACAACTGGTTGACTTCACCGGTACATCACCACAACTAGCACCTTCAGTGGCATCATCACACGACTCCAACGTCCTTGGATCATCTTCAAATACGGAATCGTTTATCAGCGTGTCATCGAGTTCCTCCTCCGCCTCAACTCCATTCGGAGGCTGCTCCATAAGGCGGTCATTGGATACGTTTGGAATTTGAGCATTCGAACTATGATTTGATAGTTCATCAGCTGAAGGCAATTCATGATTGCTATCATTGACTGGAGTTAACAAAGATATTGCATTGTCTTCTGAATTTGAGTCTGATTTGACATTGGTTTGATTATTGCAGGCGCTAAGATTGTTCAAACTGTCAGCATCGTTGCTAGGGTTCATATGGTCAGCGTGACTGGTGTTGATACCACTGCCAATGTCATTACTCTTCTCATCTAGATTCAAGAGACCCCCCTCGGAATGCAATGCATCAGTCACTGTGCTGCTTAGTAGGAGGCCGTCTCCTAGGCTGCGAGTTTCAATGCTTTCACTGAGACGCAAAGATTTAACGTTGAGTTCGTAATCGTCATCGCTGTCGGTGTCATATGACATCGTGCCGGAAGATAAGCGACGACCACCGCTGCCGCTGCTGCGAAGCATCCTTAGCCTTGATATCTAAACATTCAGACATTTATGGATCAATGTTTACAGAAACTACTTTAAAACAATAATTGACACATATAAATTATATTTAATAAATTGTAAATTGCATAAATTAGGTTATTTACCACTATTATAGTGTTAAACCGGGTCGTGAACAGGTTTAAAGTTAAAAATTCATGACTCAGCTTAACAGTACAAAAATAACATTTATACAGCATTTGCTAGCGTCAGATCAAGTTGCATTGCCAAGTTTCGGAATTGACAATAAAAAATCATCCTCATCCTCGTTTTATGGTTGTCAGTACAAGCCTCTGGTCAGACAATTGTTGTTGTGGCGTTACCTCTCGTCATCTCATCAGAAAGTTTTTGGACCACCCCTATCTGACGATCATAAAGTTTTTGGGCCACCCCTATCTGGCAGTTCATCAGAAAGTTTTTGATTTAGAATAGTAAGAAATAGCTCAAAACCTCTCCACTTTCACCCCAATTTAAATTTCTGGCTACTCTTGGGCAAGTTGGACAACTAACCTCATCCTTGAGATCAGCGATTCTGTTCTCAATGTGCACCGCATCGACAGTTCGTGCAGACTTTGAGTGCAACTGCTCGGCTGTCAACAGCTCTTGATTCTACCAACACACAAGTCATACTGAATAAGTCATATTGGAACTTAATAATGTGAAGATAAAATATTATACTACATAAGACTATCAGTCATCTGAAAAATAGGCAAAAGATCAAAATTCAAAGAATAAAATCCACAAGATTTGAAGTCTAGTAAAAATAGTGACATGTAATGCTTGCTCCGCAGTATACGTGGGTGACACGGGTCTGTGGGTGACACGGGTCTGTGAGTGACACGGGTCTGTGGTTGATATTGTGGGTGACACTGGTCTGTGGATTACACTGGTCTGTGGGTGACATGGGTCCGTGGGTGACATTGGTCTGTTGGTGACATGGGTCTTTGGGGGAAATGGTCTGTGAGTGATGTGGTTTCTTTCTCCGGTCAGGTTACAGGGCAATTAACCATTCACCTTTCTGCACAATGTTTTTCAGAATGAATTAATCAACAAATTGAAGGACTTGACCATTCTTCCGAGACACAAAATAATTTAGCATGTAGACTATTAACTATACCTGGATTTCCAGTTCTGCAATTCGTTGGCGCATCTCAGCAACTAACTGTGAGTGTTCAGCTTCCTTGATTCTACACATCATATCTTCCTCCTTTTTCTGTGTGCATAAGGTATACAACAAAACATGTTACTCACAGGCCGGTCGAAAGCAATATTTGCACTGAATTTGGATGACGACTTTAAATCAAAGAATGTTTTTAGAAAGGTATGAACAACTCAGACAAATGCCTGAAATTTAAAACTTTAAAAAAAAATCAAATGAAGATTATGTCCAGAACTTTGGATTGTAACAAATCAAAACGTTATGACTACATATAATTTATTGACAAGTCATTTTTAGTTGATAAAACTATTAAATCATAAAATTTTAGCTTTTGAACAAACCGTTGATTCGATGTTGGACAGCTGATGTTCAATATCAGCAATGCTGGCAAGCAGATTTCGTTCCTTTGTTTCGAGCTCGACCTGAAGTTCCTGTAGCTTTTGATTCTCACCTTCTAATCGACGTACTTGCCTGTCGTAGATGTGATTCTACATGTACCAACACATCTTTCATAAACATTTCTTTCAAAACATATTGTACACTTTAATCACAGGTAATTTGTGTGTGAAGTAATCTTGCTGGATTTTGAAATGTTTAAAACACCTGTTAAAAGTCATCATCGTCATCTTTGTATTTGAATAATGTCAAAACATAAACCACATCATATCATTTGAAAAGCGTTTGCACCTAGGACCCAATATTTGACCAATCATTTCCACCAAGAACTGAACCAGGCAGGAGAAGCGGAAAAAACTGGTTCATCAATATTTCTACTAGTGTGCATTACACTTAAATATTTCTCGACAATATTCTGCAGGTGATGTTGAAAATTGAAAAAACATGATCTCTAATAAGAGAAAAACTGACCAAACTAAACTAAATTAAACACTTTCACTTTAATAATATAGATAGGGGAGGCGGAGTTTGGTTTCAGTGTAAGGGAGGGAGCCAAAATATTCTTTCAGTACATGGGAAAACTAGACTTGTTTCCTATTTGTTGCACAAAAGTTTACAAAAATTTCGATCTTAAGCCCCCTACATCAGTCCCTCATAACTCTGTTCATGATAAATAAAAATACTCATTTGCATTTATTCACAAATTCATTTGCAATGCATCGTTCCATTGGCTCGGTGACCAGGCAGTATAATTTGGTACCAACTTCACGGCTGGGACTCGAATCCGTCGTAATTGTGGGGTTTCCATCCATCCAGAATGAATGGGTTGGGGTTTAAAGTGAAGCTTAAATGCTCCAAAAACTAGGCCATCCTCTACCCGCCGCCCTACTGGGAGTAGTGGAAACGCAACACAAGCAACGTCTACGTCTCTCGGCGTTATATGTAGACCTGAAGAAAGACTGCATAGAACGTTTCAGATGCGTTTCCATGTTAGACTAATATTTGAAAAATATTTCCCGCTAAACACAGGTAGGAGATGTTTCAAAATGCGAGCTCATATCGACAACGATATGAGCTCGCATTACACACACAGAGTTTCGTGATGAATTATGATGTTGAAAAATTTGCAAAAGAAATAAAAACAGCCTCCAATGGCTGATTAGGTGAAACTCAAATAAAACAGTTTCACTTTTATCATAAGACATTGGCAGAGTTTGTTCTCAGTTAAGGGACGAGGCTAAATTTGTATTTTTTTTGTTTCACTGCATTTGAGACTAAATATCCTATTTCATTTTAACGAGCGGCAAAGAACAATATCCACTTTTTACATGCAAGTTTAACAAAAAATTCACAGGGTCTGCCGCCCCCTTTTCAGCCCATGAAAACTCCATCTAGGATAATATCTATACTATCCTACACTCATTTCCAATGAAACAAAATTTAATCTGCTATGCTTGCTTTTTTAGATATTGTCATTCAATAAATCAATTTCTTACTCTTATATCATTTTTATAATTGACGATGAACATTCTCCCGTGTCGAATGATTGTCATCATCATCATCGTCATGGCTAATAATAGTCTACTTAAATAATGGCCATTAAATAATGGCCATTTAAAAATGGCCCTGAATAAAAGCCTAAATAATGGCCCTGATGATGGCAAGTTGTCACAGACAACATTATTTAAGACGACTTAAACAATGGCCCTTATGACTCATTATGGCTGGATTTTTTAAGTCCACATGCCCCTGCTGACGGCAATGGGGTCCGGGAATGGGGTGATTTCTCTTCCTCAGAGGAATATATCTCGTGTCGAACCAATGAGACAAAAAATTGCTGTAGGTAACATTGTGTTGTAAATACAATCAAAATGGTAATCGAAATAGGAGAAATGTACCAGTATGAAATAAGTTTGTAATCAGTTTGCATTCAACAACAGAAATTTAATACAATGTTTGCAGTGGCTTTAATAGCAACAAAACGAAGCGGCCCATTGAGTGATATGTGCTCATATATTATATATTACTCAGAAACAAAATACTTTTCTTCATACGGTATAACGGGCCACGGGCTTAAAATATTTTTTTACGGTTGCTTGTCGCAAAAATTTTGCCCAAGCCCCCAAAATTTGTTACTTAAAAGCTGCCACCCCTCCAGTCGTAAAAAATATACTTGGGTGCACCCCTACTCGTCAAATTTTTGGGGGTACCCCCCGCCGCTCATAATTGTTTTTGGGTGCGCCGATACCCACTTCTCGTCAACATTTGTAAGCCCCCAAATAAAATTGTCCAGCGCCGTCTATGCTTTTCTTTTCACAGATTTTACTTTTCTATTAATTAATTCAATTACAATCCTGAAACGCATTAAATAATATTTTTCTAATATCGCGTTCATGATATATAACATGTCTATTACTAAATATCGGTGTCCATTCAAGATTGAAAAATACAACATGATTCATAATTAATTATTTTTAGACTAATACCAAATACTTTACTTGTAAATATGTCTTATTTATACAGTGCTGGTGAATGAAATTTGGGCTGGCATTTGAAAACGTTCTGGAACAAAACAATAATAACGAATGATGCCATCAAAAACATGACCCTTGTGAAGGGGGGGGGGACATTTTCGTTCAAATTGGTTTGATAATGCTGAGGGGGGGGGGGCAGGCCTCTGGGAAGATTAGATTGCCCTGAGAAGTTTCATGTATTCTTGGTTGCTCTGCAAACACATCAAAGTAAATAAAGTATGTGATTTCTGTTTTTAAATGAGAAATTGAAGACCACTTTTAAGTTCATAAAATTCAATTCAACTAATACATTTCACAAATTTAATTAACTCCTTTAATTTCATTAAGTTCATTAATTTCTCCAATTTCTTTCAGTTCATTCAATTTGTTCAATTCACTATATTCGTTCAATTCATTATATTAACTAAATTCATTCGATTCATGATATTCATTCGATTCATGATATTCACTCAATTTTTATATTCACTCAATTAATTCAATTAATTAATTTTACTCAATTAATTCAATTAATTCAATTAATTAATTTCATTCGATTAATTCAATTTATTAATTTCATTCGATTAATTCACTCATTCAATTTCATTCAATTCAATTTCATTCAATTCAATTTCATTCAATTCAATTTCATTCATTTCATTCATTTCATTCATTTCATTCATTTCATTCATTTCATTGAATTCTTTGCATTACTTATTACATTTCATCAGTAACAATCCATGGATATGGAATTATAATCACAATGGACTTCAAAATACCTCATGCATGGACGTCTTCAAAACGTCGACGTCTCAACGTCGTTGAAACGTCATGGTAACGTCGTTGAAAACGTTTGAAGACGTCCATGCCCCATGCCAACGACATACTATATACATTAATTTATCTAATTTGATAATATAATGTAGAAATTAATAATAATTATAATCATTAATAATAATCCAGTATAGCAATTAATAGTGTAGCAATGTCATGACTTACAGCCGTCTCCATCTCCATCATCTTCTGCTTCATGTCAGTCAGCTCAGACGACAGATTTGCTTCTCTGATCCTTGCCGACATCAACTCTTCACTGGTCTCCTGAAGGCGGCTCTTGTTCAACTTTCTATTCGAATCAGGACTGCTCCATTCCTCTTGATGTTTCTTTAAACAAACAAAAAGACAAATATTAAGTGCACACCAATAAAACATAAGTAATCTTCGTAATATAGTTCAGTATGAAAACGTATTAATAATGATAAAACGATATTAGGGGATGGTCAAATAGCACAACGGTAGCGTGCTCAACTCGTAACCCAAAGATTGCGGGTTTGAGTCCGCGCCGGGCGTGTTGTCTGGTAACGACCTTGGTCAAATTGTTCACGTTCCATTGCCTCGGCTTGAAGTGAAGCCTAGTGCTTCAGAAACTTGCCGACATTCTCCCTGCCAAAGAGTCTGGCCTAAGAAACCGGTTGGGAGGAGACAAAACCACACACACACATTAATCATATTATTTCATCCATTTCATCCAAAAAAAACCTGCATATTCTATGTAATTTTTTATATAGCGTCAAACATTTAAACAGAGGCAGTAGTTTTTTGGCAGTGGTTGCAAGTTGGTTTTTTATGGGCTGCTTTTGAATTTTCGTTGCGGTTTTCTGGGCTGCTTTTCAAGCTAAAAGGTTGCGGTTTTGAGATACTTTTTGACTTTTATTATGTTTTTTGGGACTACTTTGGGAAAAATCTCTCGTTGCCACCCCCCTCCCGCTCGTCGGAAAATTTCTCATCACGTCACAACCCCCCCCCCCGCTCGTCAGATCGTCTCGATGGAAGAAATTATAACTTTCTCACCCCAAAAAGTATTTTGGTCGTTTTTTAGAGAAATTTTAATTGAACGACTTTTTGTTTGGGCTGCTTTTTAAAATTTGGGCTGCTTTTGGAACCCGAGAACCCGAGGTTGCGTTTTTTAAAAGTAATCATCTGGCAGCCCTGCTCCTCCCTGTCAAAGACCCCGGCCTAAGAAACCGGTGGGGAGGGGAGGAACTTGCACAGTTAATGCAATAATGATACTGAGCTGCCTTAACAAAAACTGAACTCAAATTTTGATGACGATGAACACAATTTAATATGAAAATAAATACGTCGGCACTTCTTGGTCTGTCACGCATAGACGTTAACTTCAGTAAGTGATTTAGTTCAACTATTCTTAGTCTCTGTCTTAGGAAATCGTTCACCAAAATTGTTATCACTGTATGAAACATGTATCGTTCATAATAATTAATAAATCAACTAAACATGCAATAATCACACAGATGATTTATGAAAACACCAGTACCTGCCAATGCCGGTCTAGTTCAGCAACTTTCTGTTGAAGTTCTTTGGCTGAGAGACTTGATTCAGCTTCTCTCAGTTTGCTGGCAATGAGTTCTTCCTGCAGTTTCTGTACTTCACTGCTAGGCTCACTATTACTCAACTGCACAGAAAAATTAATAACATTGATTGCATAACTCCGTCCATATTTAATTTCCAATAGAGTAACTCTATTTAACTCAATATTCTCTTGCAGAAATATTTATCTTGTGTTTTTACTTTCTAGGTAATCACAATCACAAGTTCAAAACATTGTTATTGTCAGCAACAACATCATGGGTTAGGGTCAGTTCGTCCCAGTCATCAAAGAAGGTTACAAGAATCCAGCAATATCTGGGTCAGATTCCAGTCAGCAATTCCAGTCTCACTATTTCTGAGTGTATTGATATGGCGATGGAATAAAATCAAATATCTAAGCAATATCTGAGCAATATCAAATATTAGCATCAAATTTTCACTATCAGCTTTGCAAGTCACATGGGTGAGAAGTCTTTTGATTATGAAGACGCACAAAATGTGTAAGGTGTCACATAATGAATCATTGAATAGGTGAGGACACTTTCATTGCACCTACAGATGAGATTTACCAGACCATTCTGCAGTTTATTTACAACGGTAAATCATAAAGCCACAGTAAATACAAGTTTAATATTCCTAGAGAAAAAGAAAAAATCATTATTTGGTGACTTGCAAGGATTATCAGCAATAGAATTTTCAATTGAATTCCAGTTCGAAATTCTCAGAAATGAAATCAAATTATTCAGACAGGAACAAAACATAGGATATAAAGTTGACAAAACCAAGGACCAATTCTGAGAATACAAAGTAATAGGTGCATAACATCAATTTCATTTCAGACCAACTACGCCGAAACTAAACTGAACTTATCATTCAGGAAGAAATACCAATTCAATTGATTATTTCTGAATTGTATCTTTCTCCGATGCCTCTGCATTCCTACATTTGTCCCTCTTTCTTCAGGTATAGTGGCTCATTGCCACTGTCCGGTGACAAGTTCCCAACGTAAATATAAAAAAAACACCCATGATAAGCATCATACTTCCTGAATACGAAAATCAATATGGTCAAACGCGAAATGTTTTCAAACGTCAAATTAGACACCGTATTTTAATTGCACACTAAATATACTTAAACAAGCGAGTTCACTTCAAATTCACTGCGAATTCAGTGGCTCAAAAAGTACACAGGTTCCTTTTAATGATTCCTTCCCTTATGATGAAGGTTATTAGTTAATATTGTATTAACTGTTGCTCGCTGCTGTATATTGCACGTTATATGTTTCTAATGTTCACCTCCCGCATTTGTATAGTATTGTTTAGTTAGTCATGTACTTGCTAAGTCTTATTATCATTAACTCTATTTTGATGTTGTCTGTACTTTGTATCTACAGAACATTATGCATTTATTAGTGCATATAGGCCTATTACTCTAAATGATTTGACTTTGGTAGCGTAAGGTGTGGAGTTTCCGTGTTATAGGCTATAATCTTATGTGCATGCCTATTTTTCTTATTTTTTGTACGTTTCTCATTTATCATTTCTGTGTATTGCTTGTTGAACACTCTGTTTTATGCTAATAAACTTCATATATATATTAAATAATATTCCAGCTTACATTCTCCAGCTCCAGAACTCGGCCACGTAATTCCTGCACGAGTGATCTTTCCTTGATCTCTCTCTGATGAGCGTCTGTGAGGCTGTGCTGCAGCTGCGAGATTCTTGCATCCTTTGCAATCTCTCGGGAATCTGGATTTGACGATCCGTCACAGGTATCAGTCCCATTTACTTCCACAGCCTGTGCAAATATAAGTGTAATGCTTCCTATACAAGCCAGCACAATTTGAAACAGACCGCTTCAATAATAATTATCAAGCTAAGGGCAAAAATCACAATTTCAATTCCCACGTCTAATCAGTTGTTTCCACTATAGAACTGCTCTCACTGTAAAATACATTTTGCCATCCACCCCTCCTCCCCCTCTCGGCAGCAGTGGAGAAATTAGAGAATACTGCAACTAAGTCCGGAAAAGTGTATGACTATAGGCTAGTAAACTATAAACGAACAATGATATCATGATAATAATGCCTACCAACAGAGGAATGACTGACAAGAAATGTAAGTGTCCCTTTCAGGGCCGTAGTCACGATTTCATTTCGCGGGGTGCTTTTGACTTCCCCCACAATTTTTGACAACCTTTTCTTCAAACTATTCAATATTTAGGGGGCGGGTAGTCTTTAAAAAATGACAACTTTGTTCATTTTGTTTCCACACAACATCATGCATTGTAAGAAGACATTTTTGAGGTGATTTGAAGGCTGCGGTCCCTTTGTGATTTCCGCTAGACTATGGCACTGTATAAATCCATGAAAATGACAAAGACACTTCAGGGCCCGGTCATAATAAGTACTGTCTGACGACAAGTGATCTGTACGACTGTGGATACATGCAGACCTACATTCAAACCTGCATGCAGATGTACATGCAGACCTACATGCAGACATACATGCAAACATACATACAGACATACATGCAGACATACATGCATACCTACACGCAGACCTACACGCAGACATACATGCAGACATACATGCAGACCTACATGCAGACCTACATACAGACATACACGCAGACCTACACGCAGACCTACTCGCAGACCTACATGCAGGGTTCATGACCAATAACGAGCTTTGGTTTGTAGACATTGCACTAGGCAGACAATGAAGCTTTTAATTGGCCTACAGTATAGCCGCACTTCAGCATACGATAGCAAATAAAAATAACTGCATACATTGTCCAGATCACTTTTGTTTATGTGTCTATTCTTGTGTAGACATAAAAGTGTCGAGAGACAGCTCAGTCGCTACAATACTCGACTAGTAGCATCGAGGCTATGGGTTCGAACTAGTAAGCAGGAGCACACAACTAGTGTTTTGTCTGCTCTGAGACTCAAACTTTCAAAACTTTGGTATTATTACACAAGTCCAGCAAAAGCACGTTACAACAGATAATGCTCAATTGATTTATGCCGTAACAATGTTAATTTTAACCTGCCATTGCTATTAATATTGTTATACAATACAGAAAAAAGGTATTCCTAATATCGATATTTTAACTAAACTTAGTTAAGTAATTTGATGTTTTGCATATAGTATTTACATGATTAAAAATATTAAAACTAAGATCCGATTAGTAAAATTCTGCTCAAACAATAGCGTGTAACTATCATAGCCTGCCTAAATTAGGTAGGCTGTTACATAATATAATATGAATAATTAACAATTACTGACACGTGGTTCATTATAATAAATCAGTCTACTATTCATGCTTTTCAGGTGAGTTCGGGAAGAACTGATTGGAGTTTTTAAACTGATCTGATTGGTTAAAAATTTAATTCTAAAGAATGAGTCCTTATGCAGATCTGGCAACATATACAATAGACACCGTTGCATTATAAACAATCGCCAGAGATCAAATTGTGAATAAACACTGGGGGTTCACACAGCTTTCGATTGGACAACCTTCTGCAGGTTGTCGTTGAGTATTTTGTGATTTTTTTTGTAGTTTTGTGGTTTTGTTTAAATTTCTGTGATTTTGTTACATTTCTTTTCAATCTGTTCCGTCCTACATTTTCACAGGGTATTTGAACTGGGGTCAACTTCCCCTATAAATAATCACTACGGTATCATTTATCCAAGAATGAGTACTGATCAAAACTTATAATATTGTACAACTATCCCCTATTACCGTCAGAAGTTTATTTGTGATGTTCTAAATATAAGTTCTTCATTCATCATAAGGCATAGGTTAAAATGATTGTGTTTGTTCGCTGCTTATCATTTTTGTCAAGTCACCCTGAAATTTATCATTGCAACTGTAACCTAAGATTGGTTTTAGGGGGATTATATCTTATCTCATGGCTTAGGCAGTTAAAATTTATCTACAGACTGGTTTAAATGTGAAATTTTTCTGTATCTTTTATTTGCTTGCTTGCGTGTTTAATTGGTTGACCAATTGAATAGATATTGCTAAATCATTGCTAAGTGAATCGAAGCAAAAACCCTGAGACATCAGATTTTTGATTTGGGATGGATTCCCAAATCGCCTCACCAACATCACATACAGAAGTTCAAGATCGCTTAACAAAACTTGGAAGAAACAGACAAACTAAAACTTACAAGTACCCAAAAGCTGATAGAAGTGATATGATAGACAAGATGTTGAGTTTAACATAACTTTGGAAAACAAAACGAGAAGATGATAAACCCAATTTTACAAATATTGTGCTCAGCTGGACAAAAGAATTAAGTTGCTGCTGGATGCTAATTGTGAAATGCAAAACCAGGGTGCTCGACCATGCAACAGTGTACAAAGCAAAATCAAGCATTGCTTTAAAGTTCACGTTTGACACCGGAATAGGTAGCAAGTGATGATGCTCTCATAGAAGTATAGTCACGTGACTCCGTTACGCACCAACAAAAGGATTGACTTTTTGTAATAAGTGAATCGACTGAGAATTGAGAAGAGTTCAATAGTTCAGAATTGACTGAAATCTGCACTGAAAACTGCACATTGTGATGTAGTAAGGACCGCCGGGCACTATACACAACATTTCTATCTGAATCAAAGGGAAGACAACGGTTCACTGCTTATGTGCCACGGTGAAGACCTGCACATTACGTGTCACGGTGAAGACCTGCACATCACGTGTCACGGGGAAGACCTGCACATCACGTG
>JAQFYQ010000938.1:0-14709 GCA_034694885.1 Buchholzia appendiculata | reverse complement strand
CCTTGGTACAAAACTAGACATCACCTTGGTACAAAACTAGACATCACCTTGGTACAAAACTAGACATCACCTTGGTATAAAGCTAGAAATCATCTGTATTTGAAACTGATCATGCAATGTGGTCATTAACATCCACCTTTCGTTGCTGGTATTTGTTAGTTCTAAACTTAGTAATTGTTATCTTCCTACTTGGTGTTTCATTCTGCATCTGTTGCTTAATCTTAGCTGTCATCGGTGCTTATATCTTCAGTACAACTGCTTAGTTGTCAATCTTCAAGGGGATTTCTATATAGCTTTCTCTTTGTAAATCCCCTGCCTATTTGCTAAACTTCTTCTCTTTCAAATATATCGCTCCAGAACGTTCCCATTCTTCCACTGTTCTAACGTATTGTATTAAAGGCAACGAAACAAACTTGTTTTGAGAAGAAATAATCTGAAAATCTTCAAATGAAAACATACCAATAAACGATTTTAATTACTGAAAAACCAAATTGGAAGAATATTGTAGAAGAAATAATACGTTTAGAATGTCTCTTAAAACACAAGCAACGAGATTCAGTAATACGCATTTGAAACTTGTTCTATTCATAATATTTGTATTATGCATTTATATTTTAGTAGATCCTAAACAAACCCTTCTAAGCTATTGCGTATATTATTTACCCGGCTAATTCGTGACGTGTTTCATCAAACATAAGAGCTTAGGTTCGTTCGCTCGCTTCCCCCTCCCCCCCCCCCCCCGTGTCATCACTCCCTGGAGAGAGTTCCGCGCAGCTTTCATTTCGTACATCATCATCGTCTATAATCGGCGACGTCATCGCTCTGATCACGTTTCAGCTCAGACGCTTTCCGCTGCCGCTCTGTTTACGAACTCCTTGTTCCGAGAAACAGGTGTGGAACAACGCTAACGACGCGTATCTACCTATCTCAGTACGGATACCGCACATCTACCGATTCTAGCCTGGATGCGGTAAATCCACAGATCTTAGCCTGCTGTTTATTCGTTATCTGTTTGAATTACAGTTCATGTGTACTGTAGTGGTCGGTTTTGAACATTTCTGGAACTACAAGTACAATGACGATGGGGGAGGAAGCAGTAATCGACCCATATAGTTAGTTTCAATAATGTTAAAACTAATAAAACAACCATTCCTAAAAGACAGAATTGTTATTGTTTTGACATTGACGTTAACATTGGCCGTGCGTACGTATTTAACGCATTGATAAGAACTATTTTGTAAAGAGTTTTGAGTAAGCCTATAAAAGTGGATGGATTTGAATTTCTAAATCCTCCTCTAGGCTGTTAGCTACTGCTGCTAAATTGTAAGCACACTGAGGCAAATTCATCTAATTAAATAAGTTAAAAATATACTATAAAACGAAATGGTTTCAATCAAGTTTCTGATAAGATATTATCTTCAATCTGAGAACAATATGGGGTTTATAACTGTTGTTTGATCCTACAGCGGATTAAGTCAGGCGTAAACGATGACGCGAAGTTGATTGATGAGCGAGTTGGTTACTTAAATCTAGAAATATTGGACATTATGAAAGTGGTTCTCGCCATTGTTCCTAGTTTTGGTTCAAAACTATTTGATTTGAATACAAGTATATTTTATGCAACTATAATGGCTCGTTTTACGCCAAGATTTACAATCGAACATTAGTTTGCTAAAAAATGAAACGATTATTTTAAAATTAAATACAGTGCTCGACTTTATAGAGGAGTTGAACCGAAACCCGCTTTCAGCAAAATACATCTCAACCGCAATGCAGTGCATATTTTACTTCAAGGTCGGATTAAAACCATATTCATGATGTTTTGAAGAGGTTGCTCCGAATTTCCATGAGAAGATCGTGACGTCCGACCTGAGAGTGGGACGGTTTATTCTCTCCTCCCCCAAACAAAAATTCTCGCCAAATACCCAACACTGGCTTCATTCAGCTGCTGCAAAAAAACAATTTTGATTCTTATGCTCGAGCATCTAAAAGTTTTTCAAGCTCCTCCCCTTGAATCCTAAAGCTCAGCCCTAGAACCACGAAGAACGAGAGAAAGATCATTTGATGATAGCCCCATCGACCCGAAGCATCTCGGTCTCGTTACAGCGACTCGGCCTCGGTCACGATCATAACATTTCGTTCAGCGTCTCGCTCAGCCTCTCGTTCAGCCTCTCGTTCAGCGTCGTGACGGCTGAAACTGATTTCTTGATTTCTCTTTCGTTACTCGCTCATCTGCACCGACTCGGAGAATATCATAGGTCACAATTTGCGCTTCTGATTCTCGAGACGTTTGTGTCAAAGTTTAAACAGTTAACTTCTGCAACTGACGAATAGTTCAGCATACAATAACTGCTGCAGCTTATAAACCGCTCTCTGTGGTATTGCATCACATCCTACGTTGCGGCAAAGATTTGGATCAATATAATACTTAGTGGATATTAATTGTTCGTGTTATGTGAATTAAAAGATTTATGTATAAGCATAACAAGTGGAATAAAATCTAATGTACGAGTAATGTAATTGTGTAATTTCGTATATTTGAAACGTTTCTTTTTATATGCACCGTACGTGTAGTCATGGACTTATTTAGGGGGGGGGTGGGGTTCAACCGGCCCCGAAATCCCCCCCCCCCCAAAAAAAATTAATTTGTTTATTTTTTATTCAAAAAAGGTCGTCAAAAATTGTTGACTTCCCACACCCCCACCATAATGAAATCCTGGCTACTCCCCTGCGTGTAGTTGATGACGTCACTGACATCCGAAGCGCAACCTCGAAAAATGTTTAATATTCTGAGCTACTGATTTCATAGTTATTGCATTTATCATAAGGAATAGACTGGAACATGACCAGTATATATAGGATTAGAATATGATATTATAACAACAGTTTTGAATTATTATAATAACGCATATTTAGTGGCAATTACATATTGATCAAGTCAGACGATATGACAAACTACAGTAGCATTTATCAATTCTTGCGTTTAGGAATTAATTATTACATTATTGTATTAATTTAATAGGGCGAGATTTGTTGAATTGAGGCTAAGATATTAGTCAAAGCCTTAACCTTGATTTAGACCTGAAGCTTGAACTATGGTCAATGACTTCATGATGTCAAAGATCAAGGTCATGGACATCTGGTGATATCATTAAGGATCCTCAAATAGTATAACAAGAAATGTTATGCGGACGAAGAGTAACGACTTTTTGAAAATACCTACTTAAATTCCAGGGCCTCATTTAAGTGGGTTATAGGTTAAAATCCCAAATTAAATTGTTTTCATGAAGTACTGCACATTTTGGTAGCTACCACGCTCCCCGGCTATCAACAAATTTCCTGTAAACCTCCCGAATTGAAAATTTGGCAAGAGGTCGCTAAACATTTTTGGACGTCAAACATCCCTTAGAAATGTATGTATGGTCCGATATTGAAGCTGAAAGTTTTTTGTCTGTTTGTGGTTTGTGTAGATTGAACCGAACAGTTTGGCAGATAAATGTCGACGTATACGACGAGGCGATCAAGTTCTTCAGGTTTGTCACCTCGTCTTCTCTCGATGTGTTTGATGCTTTATGGGCTCTCTCTCTCTCTCTGCATCTGTAAACTGTATGCCCTGCATTGCAATAGTAGTGTTTCAAAAATTTACTACTTGGAACCACTTACATTTTTCATATTGGTGGACGATGATTAAATAATTAATCAATTGTTTGACTTGTCAATATCAATGAATTGATATTGACTTTGCTTAAGCAACTTTCACGTGTATTTCATACTAGCTTAGTAATAGTAATAGTTGGATATCTTTGGCGAGTAAGCAAGCTGTGGTAGAAGTGTAGAGGGCTCTTTGTAAAGTGCAGCAAACAAGAAAATCACGATACTAACATACCTAAGCAATTTGTTGAGATTTCTTTAATGCAAACTTTAGAACAATAGTAAAGGGATTTTCCGATGGCGCAATCAGTAGCGTGTTCGCCTCGTAATCCAAAGGTTCCGAGTTCGAATCCGCTCCTGGGTGTGTTGTCTGGTAGCAAATGTTTTGCAAGTTCTCTACTTCCCATTGCCTCTGTCACCAAGCAGTACAATCTGGTACCATCTTCACGCTGGGACTCTACTTGAGGTTCATAAAGTGTGCATAAAAGGATCTCAGCAAATTTCTTCAGCAGTGGGACTCAAGTACCAGCGTGAAGTTCTGTGCATGTCCACAGTAAGACGTGCGGCTTGTAGTAAGTTTTTAGCACAAAGTACACGCATGACTTTAAGCTGAGCACCGGAAATTCCAAACATTATTTACCATTGTTTCTTAAATATTATTTTATTATTCAAAGTTATCGAAATTTTCATGTGTAGGGATTTTTGGTGGACTGTATTTATACTGGGTAGATTTACGTTCTGTTTTGTTTGGTATTTTAATGTCAGTCTCTTGGCGTGGTTACTTGTTATGCAACATGGTTCTTGCTGCTTCAAACAATAATTGCATAAAAGCTATTAAATTATTATTTTTATTTGTGTGGCTGGTGTAGCTTTAACATTGACATTCCGTCTGTGTAGGTGAATGGCATTGATCCTGAGTCTAAAGAACACGTCGTAGCACTGATTAAAGATGCAAGGTTTTCAAAGATAACACTTCTCCTGGCCAGACCTGTCTTTCATGTAAGTGCGTTAAGATCAGTGTCTACATTTTCTATATGAATTCCAATCAGGCTCACTGCTACAACAGATTAAGAATCTATCTAATCTATAGCATAATCCAGTACGTATCACACTCGTAGTTTTCTACTTAGTTATAAATGTACGGGAGTTGTAAATTAAATCCTTATAATGTTATCCTAACATTCGCATGCAGCTGCTATCGCGAGATTCGATTTTCACGATGTGAAAATAGTCATTAGTGAAAAAAATATGTATATATTTTTAATTCAAGTATGACAAACGCACACAAGTTGCAAACGTACAAGTTTATGCAATCTAGTCAAAATACGGCTACTGTAAATAAAGCTACTGCATTGAATACTATGCTGTAGACTTATAGCAAAATAAGAAAAATATGTGCGGAGAATCGGTGTCCGTCAACACCGGAATGGCTTGAGGATGAGTCTGAACAAAGAGCTGTCACGTAGGCACATAAGGCACATAAGCTATGACGAAGGCACATAAGGCACATAAGCTGTGACGAAGGCACATAAGGCACATAAGCTGTGGCGTATGCACATAAGGTATATAAGCTGTGACGTAGGCATATAAGGCACATAAGTTGTGATGTATAGACATTTAAGGCATATAGGCTGTGATGTATACAAATAAGGCACATAAGCTGTGACGTAGGCATATCAGTCATATGAGCTGTGACATGTGCATATAAGGCACATAAGATATGACGTAGGCATATAAGGCATATGAGCTGTGACGTAGGTGTACTTGAGTACATATATAGAGGTCATATCGTTTGAGGGAAGTCTCTCAGTTACGCTTCAATGGGGGAATCTCTGCTTCAAACCTTATTTCGTTACTTGAGTTGTCAGCTGTTTTTCACATTTTTACCTTATCTTTAAGTTTGTATCTCTCTGTAATTGAGCTTGTGTATCTCTATTTACCTGCAGCTCGGATCTCTATTTATTTGAGCTTGCACCCCTCGTCAGTTGATGTTTTTTTAGAACATGAAGTAAAAAGAAGGATAGAGCTCGACCAATTGTATACTTTTACTTGAGCTCTATGTATCCCACAATTATTTGAGGATTTATCCCTTTAATTAGGGTCCGATCTCTTAACTTAAAGCTTGTATCTAATTGCTTTCAGGTTTCGTCACAAGATCTCACCATGTCGAACAACTACTACTCCGAGCCGTCCAATCACGCCAGTCCGATTCGATATCCCGCCTTCGCAATCGACCAATCAGCGTCATCAAACATCACTCCGCTACAACACTATCATCCTGTCCAGCAGACCCCTGATCCCAAGAACTCGCTGTGGTCACGTGACAGTGGCGGGACGGATCCGGATGACTGGACTCTGTCGGACATCAATGAGAAGATGGAACGGATCCGGCTGCAATGCCAGCTGATCCTCGAGGACTGTCCTATGTTGACTCTCTCAAATCTGGATCACAAGGACTCCTCGTCAGCTGTGGGTGGGGGCGGCGGGGGTGGAGGGTGCAAGCAGTTCACCAATGCCAAATCATTTCTGCGTGAAAGATTCAAAATGACGCCCAGTCCCAGGTCCGTGCCGAAGATGGGCACTAGGCGCGATCAGTCTGGGAGCAGGAACTCCGATCATGACCCCGGCACACCTCAGCAGAACGGACACAGACTAAGTTCTAATGGAACATCGCCTGGTCATGTTAAAACTATCGCCGAATCTCCGCTCGCCAAAGCTGCGAAAGTTCCACCGCCGGAATGCAGCCCACGACAGCCACCGTGCGTGCCTACAATCACTGCAACCACTATGACGTCACTGCCCCTACTCGACACATCAACAAGCGCCTACAGCACGATGCAAGGCTCCCCATTGGTTGACTCGGCTTGTCAAACCACGCCCATGCTCACGTCACCGGCTAAGCCTGCTACGAATGGTATCTCGACGAGACCGAGAACTGCTCCAGCGGCTCATCCGTCCGTCGTCGTCTCGAGAAAGGTCTCTCAGCGGAAGAAGACTCCCTTTGCCAACACTGCAGGTGCAGAGGAGGAACTGACAGCGCAGGAGGACAAAGAAGCACCGGGTTCGGAAGCGACAGGGTCAAAGTTCACGAGTGACACGAATGGCCCGGATCCGGTCACTCCTACGAAGGAATATCGTCAGTCATCTTCTCAGAGGTTCAAGCGTAGACAGCAGCGCCAGCAGCAACACCTGGCGAGACGGAAATCCCGCAGTGACCTTGAGTGTCCTCAGCGTAATGACGTCACGGAATGCGCGGCGCGACGGCGACGGGAATGCAGCAGCGACGGAGATTCCGCAACAGCTGCTGACGTCATCAATAACATGACGTCATCGTCGACGGCTGGTTCTAACGACGGCGCTAGTCTGAGCGAGCTGTACAACAAATACGTACAGGTGATGTACACTAACGGCGCGAACCTGGCGCATACGATCAGCGTACAGCAGAAGCTATTTGAACAGCAGCTGGCCGAGCAGCAGTTGCTGCTAGCTGAACAGCACAGGTGGCAGCTGTGTAACCAGCAGCTGTCGCAGCTAAATGAACAGAAGTCATGTGATCAGCTGCTGTACAGGCCGGACTGTCAGGGAGGAAATGCCTCTCCACCGTTCAGAGAACTCTGTGTGGACTATCCTTCCTATGATCAACACTCTCTGTATGACAATGCACCAGGCGATGAACTGTATGCAAACTGTCTAGCTACCAGACTTCTACCTAATAATGACGTCAGTCACGTGACCACGTATCACGTGACCTCGAATCACACAAGTCGTCACTCTTCAGTCAATGGTCCCGGAAAAACTGAGCCGACTCAACAATCGGAAACAATTCAGCACGATGGTACGACAGATCACGATCATACAGATTTCCAGAACATCACTCGTGTATCAGATTCCTCGACGCCAGTGAGCCACGGATACCTGTTGTCGAGGGAAACCACGGAGACGGGAGAGCGCAAGGAATGGATCGTCAAGCGCCGACAGGATGGATCCAGATATATCACCCGAAGACTACTCAAGTCCTCCGAACCACCTCCGGAAGCTTCCGACAAGCATCATCATCATCCGACCAATCACCATCGACATAACATCTCGACGGACGATGAGACTCACGCAAGCGACATTAAGCTCGGTCGCTATTGGACGAGGGAGGAGCGTAAGAAGCATGCGGAGAAGGCAAGGGAGCGTCGCGAGGCCTTGAGGAGGCAGAAACTTGGGGGTGGGAGTAAGCCGGTCCAGGACACAGTTGAGAGGGGAAGGGAGGTTATCGAGCTGGGCCGTAAGAGGGCCGAAAGAGGACGGTATGGGTACAAGAGGGCAGTTTTTGATGATTTTATAACCCTGCAAGAAATGTTGGCTCACGGCAGTAGGGATATTGGGGTGGGAGCTGCAGGGGGGAATAGGAAGAAAACGTACAACCCTCTGCTTTCTGTTACAACTGTATAGCGTCGTTACTATTTGTGATGCAAGATTTGGGGTAAAACATCAATTAAGTATGTCAAACCACTATCAGAAGACTGAAAGAGAAAGAAGACACAACTCTACATGAACAGAATCTCGCCAGTTGAAACATCAGCGTTTAACTTATGTACTAAAGCATGGCTCTAATACCTCAACACAGTGTTTAGATAGTTGGGCTTGAACAAGTTGAATGCAAAATTAAAGTGTGCAATGCATGAAATAATTTTTTTTTTACACAATATTAAGGTATTAGTATCTCAACAAAATAAAGTTAAAAATTTTATGAATATTGAACATGGACCTATAAATGTCAAATCTGTGTCTCAAAGGTTCTGTCGAGTTCAACTACCAAATCACAAAAATAAGTCGCTTCAATCGCTTGCTATCTAGTTTCTTACGCTAAGAAATTAATTGTTTGTTATTTTCTTACTTGCTATTGTTTGTACTGTCTTGTTGTCCGTTGTCGCTTGAGTTAAAGATGAATCGTTACAAAACTTGCAATGTCTTTCTTAATAAGCAGGTGTGTATCCTCTGAGACTGTTGATTAAGGGGTGTTTTACGACTGATGAATTGTCAGCCGTTAATGTATTGCAAGAATGAGCACTACGGGCTGGATATTTCATTAATTCTGAAAATTATTGCTGCAATATTGAACAAACTAAATATAGAACATTGGTCGTCAGCTTAGTCGAATTGTAAGGTGCTGTCAGGCTTTGCCCAGTGGTGTGGGGGCTTTACAATGAACCATCATGTTCCTCCATGCTTTGCCCAGTGGTGTGTGGGCTTTACAATGAGTCATCATGTTCCTCCATGCTTTGCCCAGTGGTGTGGGGCTTTACACTGAGTCATCATGTTCCTCCATGTGTTCGACAAGGGAAGTATCGACACTGTTGGCGCCAGGAAGGGCATCCGGCTCCAAAACTTTGCTTCAATAAAAATCCAAAATGTCTTAAGTATGTGTTCAGCAAAGCTCGCAACAAAGGCTCAGAACATAACAGCGAGAATAGTTGTCATCAATTTCTTTCTAATCAAAGAGGGAAACGTTTTTGGTAGCGTCCAACTAACTTTAATCAGCCTTTGTTCTAATGAACAATTCCATAATAAATGATGATGGTGAGGACCCTTGACGTATCTTGTAATGGATGTAAGCCTTCTTGAATTAACATTTCATCATTCTCTAATGCCATGCAATTTTAACAAATCTATTAATTCTTATATGCCCAGATACTTTTGCCCAAATCTGTAACAATCGTTCATCAACCCTGTACAGCTGATTCATTACCATTGTAATGAATCAACATCTGTAAGTAGTATTGAGAAAGATTTAACAAATGAGGAATTCCAAAATCTACTATTTATTAATCTTCACCGTTGCAGTGAACAACATATTTATGCTAAAATGTGCGTCTTAATTTGCTGCACTACACAGAAGTAAATGAAGCAATACATATGCATTCTCCATATCTCTGCAGGCTGAAAAACTATGCGCCTATATCGGTATGTATCGTTCTGATTATGTGACTTCATGACAAAAGTTCTCTACGCAAATATAATATCAGCATGCAATGAACATAAAGTTGAATAACTGCTAAATCTGTCTCAGGTGCTATCGACAAGCACTGCCCGCCCCCCTCAAACTTCCCAAAAGGGTTCTCTTACCTCCAAAGGCTAGTTGTATAATTCAAGCTTGTATCCTTTCTTAAACTGACTAATTCGTGACAAGTTGTCGAGATTACAAGAGACAACTCTGCTCATTTGCACATATATTTATTATATTCTTTTTTGTTATTAATTACTACAATGGTAATTGGCAACTTGAGAAACATGAAACATTATACAACTCGTTACAGAAAATCATGAGCCTGATATCTTGCAACCACACATACATCGCGCAATCTCATCACGCAGGCCACGCAGGGGTGGGATTTACGACTTGGTGAGTTGGGGGAAAACCTTGTTTTGCATGAATCAAATAATGAAGAAAGGTCAAAGAACGAAACTGATAGGGCAAAACTTTCTCAGCGATCACAAAATTATCGTTTACCTATTCATCATGGGTGCTGATCTATCACAGACACAGCATGCAGTTGAAACAAAGCAGGGTATTGTGTATCCCAAGCATGAACTTGTACATTCGATACCTACGATCAAATCATGCAGACAGAATGCAGACTTTGAGGACTAGAGATGACACGCGAACTCATGATGACACGCGAACTCATGATGACACGTACTCATGGTGACACAAGTACTCATGGTGACACAAGTACTCATAGTGACACAAGTACTCATGATGACACAAGTACTCATGGTGACACAAGTACTCATAGTGACACAAGTACTCATGATGACACGTACTCATGGTGACACAAGTACTCATGATGACACAAGTACTCATGATGACACAAGTACTCATGATGACACGTGTACTCATGATGACACAAGTACTCATGATGACACGTGTACTCATGATGACACAAGTACTCATGATGACACAAGTACTCATGGTGACACGCGTACTCATGATGACAAGTACTCATGATGACACGTACTCATGATGACACGTACTCATGATGACACGTACTCATGATGACACGTACTCATGATGACAAGTACTCATGATGACAAGTACTCATGATGACACGTACTCATGATGACACAAGTACTCATGATGACATGCTGTGAACAGATTAACTCTCTATCATATCAATGTAAGACTCTTCTACAGAAACCAGCCAACATTCTCTCTCGACCTACACGACACGATAACATTCAAAACTAATACAATATAACTTATACGAAACTAATACAATACAAATTGGACAAAAATACAAAATATACAACAGAAATAACTAGAAGAATGCAGTACGTAATCAGTAAATTGGCACATATTCTTCCAGGGAAGCGAGCAAAAGATATGTCACTCAGAATGACAGGTATTCAAACATCAAACCGAGGCCATGACCTTCACAAACAATGTCTATGACCTGCAGTGATTTACAATGACCTCCAAGGTAGCAATGGTTGCAAACTTTTTATGGTAAAAGACGTATGAAGAAGCTGCTGTACTCATCCAAATATTGAGGTAGATAACATATGTGCGTTATTTATGATTAACATAAAATACATGGCGATTAAAGCTGTCACAGCAAAGAAAAATTAAGAATTAAGGATTAAAAAAATTAATTAAAATGTAAATGTCATTCAAGAAATTCAAGATCAACTTGAATTACATAGAATACAATGAAACTACAAGAAATGTAAATAATACAAAAATATAGAAAGTAATAAAAGTTAACGAAAGCAAGATTTCAAAGATTAAGGAATTCAAGTATGAAATAATAAGACGTGTAAGCAAACTTCTGCGAGACATAAGCTACAAATGAAAGCGCCAAGCAGACGGGAAATTAATGACTTTGCAATGCATTAAACAAGGACGTCACTCGTGTCAACTTTCAATCAATATAATATACCCTCATGAAACTTCAGTTGCTGAATTAAGCAACACTAGACATCGTGAGATCACGCTGAGTGCATTCTGTAATAACTAAGTACAGGGTCACGGGTTTGAACAGGAGAACATTCAATTAACCGAAGCTCTAATATTACAGCAGACAATGAATTCATAACTTAAATTTGTTAATTTAACCATAAAATTTGTTAATTTAACCATTAAGAAAAAATAAAAGTGCCGTTCAACTAAAATAATAGATAATATTAGAAGTACCAAGAATGACTGTTAATTTTAAAACAACAATTAGTTTTTAGATAAACATAAAGAAAATTCAATTAGCCACTGAAATATTTTAAATATTAGCCGTCAATGCTGAATGGCTAAATTTAATCAACACCTTCACTCTTCATGCCGCAAGCGTATGTAACCTAGAATAAGATCTACATGCAAATCCAGGATCATGAGCACAACCTTGTAGGTCATAACAAATCTCTGAAAAATCTATAAATACCCAGAAGTAAACCTTCACAGAAAAAAAAACACAATTGAATTACTAAACTTCTGCGTATCGACAGAAACAGTTTACGACAAAGTGCAGAAATGTACAACAAGAATCACTGACTTAAAACTAACGTACAAATCCTGGAATAGACACAGTACGATATAATGTACATTCAAAATAAAGAATACAAAACGGTCTCAACCTCGAGACTAGTAACATGATCAACTCAAAAAACAGGTCTCACACCCAAGCAGCCAATAAGAATCATTTTCAAGAATATCGACCAATCATATATTTTTGTTTTCTTTTAAAAGATTGGCTCAAATAGCGATAATGGCTGCCTGGTTTTGAAACTGTGCTGTTTAGAGGTACCAGTCACAAATTACATCAATAAATTAAACTTAGCTCGAAGTAAATCTGCTCAATATATGGGATAGAATGTGTGTACACAACCCAGTCGAAGAAAAAAACCTTGCAAATGCTCACAATGAGTCTGTGACCTTACTAAATAATAAATGCACAACAAACGCCCTCCTGCCACGTAGAACAAACCACAGCGTTAACTATACCACAACCTTCAGATGTTACGTGAAGAAAAAGATTAATACGTGAAAATGTAACATTTAAAAGCTGTTCACTTGAGTCATAAACAGTGAAATAGATACAACAGCAATTTCAAAACATGGATAACATAATCATATATGATATAAATAAACTCACAGAATTTATACATTGACATATGTTGTGACTAGCTCGCTGTTATAACTAACCACACTAGAGACCATCAGTGTCAAGACAATATATTACACATAGAAATGTAAGTGAGCAGAATATCCTAGAGAACTTGAAAACTTTTTAAAATAAAGTAACAATGTTAGGCAGGAAACTGTAGTCAACTGAATTGAGACATGAAGTAGGCAAACCCACTCACAGCATAATCAGTCTATAGCTTTAACCACAGATGTTGCTGGCACAAAAGTTGTAACAGAGGAATTCACACAATTCAGTATAATTCGCCAATCTTTAACAGAAAAGAGATGTTCATAGGCGTGATTATGATATCCTCGTAAACAATGTACAAACTCCACTTTATTAATTCATCACCGTAATGCATCAGATGATCCTCAATGCATTCTAATTTCAGAGGGAAATATTTTGGCAACATGTTACATTTATTTAATTAGCTCTAGTGCTAATTATTAATTATTATGAACAATTCAAGCCCGAATAATAAATGACAATGATGATGATATTGATCAAGTTCAACAATCCCCCGTAAAGAAGAATTAAATATAATCTTGTCATCGTAAATCAGTGAGCTGGCAGCAATCGATGTTGTACGATTAAAATTACAATAATAATTTCAATTATTTCAGGTTAATTTTTTTTTAACGATTTCAACACAAAATCAGACAAATTCAACACTTCCCAAACATAACCTTCAATCGACTGGGTTTTAAGTGTGAATAGAAACACTTATGCGTGCAAATTTTAGTACATCTACACACAAAGTTGCACGCACTGCACGATGTCGTGCGTCTACAATCAAGCTCATATACACATACTAGCATTTTAAATACATATATCAATCCATTAAACACTTATATAATAAGAGAACTATATACAGAGCATACACTAGAGAGCACACACAATACATAATGATCCATGTTTCAAACACAATAAGCTATAACTCAACCAGTTCCAAGCTGCAAATGTTACAGTGAGCTCTCAGTACTTGAATACTGATGACCGTCACACGTCGGCGACGATGACCAGGTAATGTTTGAACTGACGACAGAGGTAACGTGGTAGCTGATCCTTTGCCGTTCAACCACGACCACCGCCTCACTCACACACTCATACACATGATATAGATCAGTGATTGGCCTTGGAATGCTGAATCAGCCACTGTAGTGTAATATCTGCATCACAACAACATATCACTTACCAGTTAAAGCAGATTCAATTTTACAGAAATTCAATAATTTGACAAATTCACAGCTTAGCTTTACAATACAATACAATACTTGATAACATGTACAGGTTTCAACAACAAGATCCGAATCAGAGGCGTGGGAAAGTACTGTGCTAGAAGTTAACTGCAGTATCGAACAAGTATGTATTACGATCTCACTTAAAGGTAGCGCAAGTTGAGGGCTGGTGAATTTTGTCACTGAATTCATTCCACATTTTCGATGAGCTTTCTAAATTTGATCATTTGCTAATCACAGCTTACCTTTACGCTTATCTTAACCGATTAGAAAGACATGGATGACGTGTGCACGATTGAATATGGAACATTTTTAACCGAGTGCTGATATTGTACATGCTGGCAGCCTGTGGAGAGGACATTTCTATTGAACAATGTAAACCCTTTGTGACAATGACAAAATCATGTTACATGTTGAAGATTCTTCTTCTTCTTTGTCTTCAGCTATCCATGACATCGAGGATCACTGCCATAGAGATCGTTGTAGTGGTTGCTAACCTTCTGATCCCACTCGGTCAGCAAGTCAGCCACTCCTGCTGGGTTGTTCCAAAAGTCAATTGTGGTTAGGGAAGTTGGTAACATATTGCAGTTGAAAAGATGATAAACGTCATGATCTGATACATTGCACAATGGGCATATTTTGGAAGGATATTCGTT
>JAQFYQ010000937.1:0-14709 GCA_034694885.1 Buchholzia appendiculata | reverse complement strand
GCAGAGACATTTGAAATAGAGTATTCACAAGAGTTTCTGTAAAGATGCTGTAGGCCTAAATATAATTATTTGATTGAATGAAGATAATTATATCATGATAACATCTACGGCTATAACTACAAAGTATTCAGTATTGTAGTACACAACTCAGGCTCGGTGTTTATTTTTAGCTTGCGTGTGTATGAATTGCTATCCCAGACAGCATGCAAATTGCACAAGGAATGTACCAAATTGTATGTTGGAACTCTGTTAGGCCATTTATAGGTACGGTACATGACATGTACTGGACGGACCCTGAACTACCACTTTCACTAATCATAGGTCTAGTAGATTGGTGTGTGAAGTTGTTAGACAGTAGCCATTGCTCAGACCTTTTTCATGAGAATTTTTATCACGATTGAATCTTTGATGTAATTTGATGTATTTATTCAGTGCAAGTCTGTGGCGAAACAAGAGTGATCACTCTTAGAATTTGTTTACGATGCCTCCAAAGTTTCGTCGTGATTATGCTGGACCTGATCGTCAGCAAGAAAATGTAAGTAAATAAGATTTTTAATTTCACTTAATATTTATCCTTACATTCATATAGAATTTATGCTAGTATTGGGGGGGGGTGTCGGATGCAGGTAAATGCGTAAAATTAGACGTGGGTTATAGAATTTTGTGGACGTCTGCATTATTATATTTTCACTTTATTTTGTTATTTATATATACCGGTATGATATTTCGTATCAGCTTCAAAGAGTTAGGCATTTTGTAGTAATACTTGGTGTAATAAACTCACTGTTTGAGAATATGTTGCCAAAAATTTGAATCCTCATCAGATGCAAAAGTTGGTAGTGACCATATACAATAAGGAATGTGCCACAAGCGGTTAGCTCAATGGATCTGAGGGAGGAATGGAAGTAGAAATGCTTTGATCTTGTTTAGTCGGATGTGAAGAAATCGAGATATTAGATTTGTCACCAGCCGGTTTATTATCTCGATTTCTTGTATGCTGAGTGACATTTCGATGACATTTTAAATTAGCCGAGTCATTGGAAACATGACCTAATGTAGTCCGTACTGTGACTGACCTCAGTAGAGAAATACTAACCTTTCTTATATATTTCGGATCTATATCGAATTATCCCATGTGGTAATCAATTGATCAGCTCTTTTTCTATGAAGAGCTAATCGTTGTGTTGATTAGTTTATCTAGTTATAATCTTATATGTGTTTATTGAATAACTAGTTGTCTGTGTTTCTGAATGACTAATTTATCTTATTTGTTGTAATTATGTTGTTGTATTTTGTTGCTTTCAGCAAGCTTTGCTGGACGGAGCATCTGATGACGACGACTTCTTTCTGCGGTATGGAACAGTGTAAATGTCGTTGATGCTAACTGTGTATGAAACTAGCTAAAGAAAGATTTTACAATTGACGTTTTTTTAATAGTTTTCATCTTTGTTTCCATTTTTGTTTTAAACAGAAAGATAATATATTGATTAACAAAAGTTTATTTAAAGCAATTATATGAACGATCTGATTGCCATTGCATGGTGTCCGTGCAGTAGTTTTTGATGCTAAAGTTTAGAGGTTTTGTTTGAATGACTACTGTGAATATGTCGTCTGACGAATGACATCTAACGCACTAATTTTATTAACACGTTAATGGATGCATTAGTTATTAATGGGTTAATTTGATTAATGGATGCGTTTTAAAAAGTAATCTTTAGTTTTTGTGTTGATGCGCGCTTTAATGATGCGCGCTTTAATTAGGCAACACTAATAAATTTGTCATCTTATAGAGTGTACATGAAGTAGCTATGTATCTGGAAGTGTATGGCCCAATGAACCAGTACCATGATTAAGTAAATTAGAAGTGTCTGGACATACCTGTAAATTATTGACTGGTTAAGAATTTGAAATTGCTTAAATGGATTTGCGCCTTCAATATAAAAAGTTGCCTGGCTTTGATCTACCATCACAGTCCTCAGCCTGACGTAGTGCAATGTTCATCTAATTAATTGGGACCAGTGTGCTAGGTTTACTACATAGTCTTTGACAGCAAGTTTCAACTTACACCGGTTGGTAATTGCAGCGGTAGAGTGTACACAAATTTGCCTGATTTTATTACTATCAACACTGCTTTACCAAGCAGAATATAGAATTGGACATGGTTGAAGTTTTGCTTAAAACTCTGAATATAGGTTTACATTTTGTCAGCAGAGCAATCGTGTGGCAATGATTGATTGATTTGGTATTCTAATATTAGTATAACAATTAGTTTAAGAGATGATTCTCTAGTTTTAGAAACTTGTAGTACTCAATATAATAACTTGATAAATTTGTTGTGTGTGAACAATTATTGGATCAAGATGCAAAGTTATATTGTGGTAACACCTGGTAAGGAAAGTTGCCGTCTTACAGGCTAGTGGGGTCTAGCGCGCATTGACTGACATTTTCAAGTAGATAAACATCATAAATCATAATCATAGAAATCAATACCAACTGAGTTGTAGTATACTTAGCAAGTGGCTTACTTGCTGGTAATGGCTGACTGCAACTTAGTTGTAGATACAATCAGGCCGCTTCAATATTAGGGGTCGTTTATTTTGACCTGTGGGAGGTGTGTGCGGTGGAAGGGCTTTGATGTGAAATTCATATTTCTTAAATAGTATTTAAGCAAAATTTTTGGGAGAGCTAAGCCCCCAAGCCCGTGCTACACACTGCCTGTGTGGATACATGCAATCACTGGACGGAAGATGATTTAAAATCTGATGCACACACCTGTTGTTAAGACCTTTAGCAAAATTAAAATGAAAATCGAATCTGAATTTAATTATAATTTGTTAGGGGTCATTCAAATATGACGTCACGCAGGAGGGGGGAGGGAGGGTCGTTGAAGTGTGACAATGCATTGTCGCGAGGTGTAAAAGTGCGTGACAAGGGGGAAGGGGGGTCAAAACTGCTAAAAAAATGCGTGACGTCATATTTGAACGGCCTCTTATATCGATTGTTGTTTTTTATGCTATTTTTATTGTTGAATGATTATTATTGTTTTTTGCAATTTGCTTTCAGTGGACCAGTGACGCCATCAAGTAGATCTGTTTCGAGCAATGGAAAAATTGAAAGGTTTGTTTGAAGTTTCTAAAAATAACTGCCATCCTTTGCTGATTGTCTGATATTTTATTATGAACACTATAAGTGCTGCAGTCCAAAATTATTGTGATAACATTTTGAAGTTATTCTTATGCAGCAGTTTATCAAATTAATCAACAATTTAGTAGCCGTAAATTTCTGCACTGTTCATGCTTTTGATATTGTGCTGAAAGTATATCATTTGTCAGGTGGTAGAATTGAAGTACGCTGCTCGGTGGCTGAAAGCCTACTAAGGCCAAGACAAAGAGCTTGCAGTTTAAATCTTGGTGCGAAGGGCTGAATTACAACATTCAAAGGCAGAAAACTGTATTACCTGTAAATCTAAGTGTGCACTTCTCAACAATAATTGAGATATTGCTTTTTGGGAGAGTTCATAGATTGAACAAGTGTCTTGTAGACTCTTGTTTACCAAATGCCTTTTAAAAGGTATCCATAGTAAAAAGGCATTATATATATTTGTTCGTTGATTAATTTACTAATTGTTCATAAATAAATAATTGTCATTTATTATATTTATGCATTATTCATTACGAGTCGTATGAATAAATACAAATGAGTGCAGAGATATAATGCATGCTAATTGCTGAGTGAGTGAATCACTTTGTGTGTGTAGACTACAAGGTCAGGTCGACGAGGTCGTGGACATCATGCAGAGTAACATCACACGAGTCGTGGAGCGGGGAGACAGACTGGAGGACCTCAACAGTAAATCTGGTACATTGCCTTCTGTCTCCTCGACAATGTCTAGCAATGAATAGCTGTGCTTGAATTCAAGTACGGTAGTTGAGAAAACATGCCAGTTAATATATTATTTGTACTATTAATGTTTTGTTAATACTTTTATTACTGATATCAGTTGCTGGTTATTAAATAAGCAGTTTAGTTGCACAGGAAAATAGCATTTCATTGCTTTATGCAGTCACCTAGCTGCTGGTTGATATAGCATGGGGAGGGGTGTGCTCGCTTTCTGTACACTGTTTGCCCTGAGAGTGAACAAGTTGTTTACATGGAACACACGATTGTTCAAGAATTCAAAAGAACTCACGACACATCAGCTGGTTACCTTAACGTTTTGACGACAGCTTGATTTCTTTGATCAGAATTAATTTAGTTGTGTTAATGCAAGCGTAAGCACATGTTACCAGATGGCTCTTTTATTTTGTACATTTATTTGTTTATCGGTTTCTGTGCAATATTTTGGTGCAGCCTGAAATGTGTGCTCAACTACTATTACGTAGCTTACAGTGTAGCAGTTGTTCGTTTGTTTCTCGCTCAGAGCATCTCTCACACAGCTCCGATGCTTTTCGACTCAAGGCACGAGCTCTGAGACAACAGATGTGGTGGAAAGAGTGCAGGGTAAGTGTTTAATTATATAACAGAAGTTTGCCCCCCATCCCCTTCGCACCTCCCCCTCGTGAGAAATTTCAGGCCCTTTAAGATTGAGTCAGATGAATGGCCAGCCACCCAACCCACCCGTGAGAAATTTCAGAACTCTTAAGATTGATTCAGATGAATACCCCCACCCACCCGTGAGAAATTTTAGAACCCTTAAGATGTGAGATGAATAGATCCATGTGTAAACACAACCGCTGCATTCTCAGTAATTGCAATTCTATTGAAAGTCTCAATACGTCGTATGTGATGTATTTGTAATTATTATGTCGATTTATGTCGTATTTTAGCAGAACTATTTTTAAAACTTTTATCATGACTCAGTTGTATTTAGTTTTAGATTGGTGTTGTTTTGTTCAGATGAGAATCATCATTGCACTCGTCGTTGTTGTCGTTCTCATCATCATCATCGGTGAGTTAGCTTCGTAACGACGTATTATTATATTGATAGAGCTGCTTGTTTGCATCGTAATTACAAGAATTTGATAAAGAATTTAATAGAGTCAACCTTTTATTATTTTGCAAATCATTCTGTAGATGTTTTGATGAAATTTAGCCTGGAATATTTGCTCTATTTGTGGGTTTTGGCCGCTGAAGTGAAAAATGGCTATCATTGGTCAGCGAAACTATTGTAAATTAATAACTATTTTTTATGCAGAATATTTGCACATTGAATGCATGTCAAGGTTTTAGTAAGAACCAAGATTGTTTTTTAAAACTTGACCCGTTTCCTGAAAAATTCTGATCTTCCCAACATTTTTGCCCTTGATCTAATTGGAGTGGAGTTAAATTGGATATCCACAAAAGACATGTGAGCCGATTGGGCCCATACAGGGCCTCAGTTCTCTGCAGCAGTATATCTGAAGGCATCTGCTTCCTTCCCTATGCGTTTCCTATGATTGGTAAATTATAATCGTTTATTACATTGAAAACTATGTGGGTTGGGGGAGAGAAAATGTACAGTATAGTAGACTTGTTTGGAAAATGTTTGAGTTGTAATTGCCTTGTTTTATCTTAGTTCATTTATATTAAGAGATGTGCGAAGTGTGCGATAAGAGGTTGAATCGAACTGAGCTTACAATATAAGAAAGCTTCATTTCTTGGACGAAATAAGTCGTGCGTAGTAATACGTAAGACAAATAACCATCGCCAGGACCTGTCATCGGACAGAGCACTATCATCATCATCATCATCATAGTTAATATGTATAATACTTTCAAGAGAATATGGAGTTTTATATCCCGGAGTGCAAGGGAAAATGTGTAAACATATGTTCATCGGAAATAAATATGTACATAGTTTGCTTGTTTTCACGTCGTCTTTTATCACCCGCTTATAATCCACTATTCTCTTCCACAAGATGTCTGCGCCGAGCACAGGTATAGACTTAAATGGGTGATTTTTGAAGATATTTTAACAATATTTTATTTTTATTTTGCTTATTTTAGTTTTATAGTTTTTTTTCCATTTGGTTGCATTATATTCTATTTATTATAACCTGAAATATAAGTCTGGGTTGAAACAGTGTTGATATTTGTAATGCCTACTTTTATCTTTTGTAGTTCCAGTTGTCGTCCAGTCGAAAAACAAGAAGACATGATGCAGTTCTTTGACCGACGAACATCTGAACAAACTCCTTGAAGTTTCTGCATGACCCCCGACTCGCTAGGACTGAATGTTAATCCTCCTAACAGATCTTCTAATCTGTCCTGCTGATTTATCGCCATACTGACTTTGGGTCAGCGTTTCTTGTTGCTTTTTTAGTATTAGAACTATTGACCTTTCTGGACGCAGCTTCTCTTGTGTAGATACAAATCTATCTATACAGATTTATTCAGGACCGTGGCCAGAATTTTGATGGGGGGTGGTTGGCCAGTGAACACATTTTCAGACAAGCAGGGGAGGTGACGTCAACGATAGAAAAATGCTTGAATTTAACAAAATTATTGCGTTTGGATATCAGGTGGAGAGTTGAATAAATAGGCACCTTTTAAATATGGCCCCGGCATAGGCGGCGCCAGACATTTGGATTGAATTTGAAAATTTCCGTCGATGGGAGGGGGGGGGCGTAGAGACGCACTCCCAACAAATTTAATGAGGGGGTAGCTGTGCATCAAATGAAATTGACGGGCGTGGGGTAGTGTTACACAAAAAAGTATCGTGATACGTGTCGCCTATGGGCCGTGGATGTGTCTATAGGTATCTGTGTGCCGATGTCTTACAGAGATAATTCTTGCTTAAATTTTGAGCACAGCAAACATTTCATGCCAGGTTTTCTATTTATAATAATATATTGTGCAGTGTATAACATGACGAAAATTTGCTTAGGTATTTATGTTGTGTTTTAGCAATGCCACGTATTGTGTGTGTGTGTGCTTGATTTGTAACTGTGCCAAGTGATTATGATAAGGATGTTTTGTGCCAATTATTTATAATCCTGTGTGTAATATGTTGTCATGCATTTATTGGGTGAATCTAATCATGATACTGTAATTATTTAATGTTAGCATCATGTTTCCAGGTTATTGCGTAACTATGAAGGAGGAGAGGAGAAAAATTGATGATGTGCTATTGTGTTGAGAGAGAGAGAGCCGGAGATGGCTTTTGTTTTTACAAATGCATTTTTGTTTTAGCAATTATTGATCGCAATGATACAGCAAGACTCGTTAGGTTCATTTCTGTCAGTGCTAGATTTATACGAATATGGGACTACTGGCCTCTAACTCCATATTTCCTTGTTGCTCCCAAGAAGATCTTCGCAACTTTTTTGGAAGGTGAAAGATCCTCGAATAACTTCGGAATTGTCTGACCAGTTCTGACTGCAAATGAGCTTTTATTTTCAAGTTCAGCGCCGTCGTGAAACATTTTGCCACACTGCTCAAAATCTGCCACTGCTTCCTGTGCACTGGATAAGAGGTGAACAATGTGTTCATTTGTGTTGGAGAGAGTACCCAGCTGTAAAATATTTACTTCACACAATTTTGAGTGTCTCAGTGTTGTAGATCGATTTGAGTATGCGGAGAGAAAGCTTACTTTTCTTAACCCCCTTTCTGCAAGGCGTGAATCATGTAAATAAAGATGATGATGATGCGAGTTTGGAAACTTGTGGATTTTGGTTATATTGCTTGCGAGGATTTGTGCAGAGTGTAAAGCAGTGTATGTTTTGCTGTATAACTTCATGTATCTGTCTCCGGTTGACTTTTTGACATGACTAGGTTGCGTAATACTGCTTAGATTGTATTTGTAATATGACGTCAATGATGGTGCGATAATGCATCCTTGACTGGGTGGGTGGTATGCTGTTTGTCACATAATTAATCGACATGCAGTACGACATCACGTGTCTGGGCTGTATGCAGTGCGACGTCATATGACAAGACAGGATGCAATATGACGTCATATGGCTGTGTGTATGCAGCATGATGTTACATGACTAGACGATGTGCAGTATGACATCACATGACAAGACGGTATGCAGTGTGACGTCACGTAAAAAACTTGTGTATAGAGTGTTTCAGTGTTATATGAACTAGTATAGACGCTTCATACTTTAGTGACAGTTTAGTGACTTCATACTGGAATCTTAATTTGTTCCAACAACTGTAATCTCAGGGCCGGTGCCATGGCGTGGGTGTCGCCACCCAAGATTTCACTCCCCCCCCCCCCATCCCATTTGAGCTACATGTTTGCTTCCACCCAGTTTTAAGGTTGTACGTATGTCACCGGGTCCGCCCACCTTTATGAAGTGCCTCCCCAGTTGCTTTAATCTGGCGCCGGCCCTGTGTAAATATATCATTTATAATTCTTGCAGATGGGATGCAAGGATGTCTTAGGCACTGCTGCCTGTAGTACTTACCATCATGTATTCACTAACACATTACTGCAACATTATGCCTGTTCTTCTTCATCAAGTAACTATTTTCTACGGTTTAAAAAATTAATTAATTATCAGTTGCATGTTTAGTCTAGGGAATTTAACGGACAGTGTAGTGCAATTCTAGTGATATGATCGAGTTAATCTGTGTAATGATATGTTGTATGTATCCATGTTGTACTGCTATTGATTTGCTTACAAAGGGCTCATGATGTCATACTAATTAATGAATAGTTGGCGTAACATTATATGTACAGTAATTTAATGAGAGCAGTGGTTGATTTGTGCAATATTGACTGAGGGTCAGAAAGTTTGATTTTGACAACCTTTGTCGATCGTTTGCAAGACTGTTTTGCGATATTTGTCCACTCACAACGACCGATCTGGGAAGGTCATGAAAATATAACTAGGGCTGAAATCGACTCTCAAGGGCGTCCAAAGTACATTGAATTTCGGGACATCAGAGTTTGTTAACAGACGGGTTAACCCCACATCTCGCATCATTTACAATAGAGCCCTGAGATCTATCTATGATCTGTTGTTAAACCTCACTAGCATCTGTCCTGTAGTCTAACAACAATGGAATGGTTGGCACTTTGTCTAATTAATGTCGAATGATGATTGTGCAAGACGAGCACCGTCAAACACGAAAGTTGCCTGAAGTGAACAGTGAAAGTAAAATGTTGGATTTGGCAGAAATGTAAACTAATGAACTTTAATAGACTTCTTTTTATGAATTTAAGATATTTTAATTGCTCATTTTAAAATATTGATTGATAACATTAATATATGTTGTGCTTCTCAAATGTTTATCTTAAAGTTAGGGTTTATACAAACTTCTATCAATTTAGACTGCTTGCAATTTATCATGTATCACAAAATGCAGATTAAGCATTGTATGTACAGTGGATTAACATTAAATACATGCCGTGATTGTGTATACAGGCTTCATTTGCAGTCTTGGGAATATTTGGCAATATAAATTTCAGATTAAGACATGCAGTTCTGTCTTCTAAACCTGATTATATCTTGAACATAAACTATAACAGGGCTTGTACCAAATCTAACCACACGGTTCTTGCAACAAATCTACCTAGATAACGGTTCTTGTACTTAGTCACATTAGATTGCAAATCTAAAATTAAATGAACAAGCTATCGACTTTTCAAACATAAATATGACTTCTAATCAACTGAACATTACCTACAAGCCACAGTAACTAAAACAGAACAGTGCAGCATACTAGCCTTTACTTTAATGTTACTGAATTTAAATTTCTAATCCAGGTAGTACTGGGCTAAGTGCAACGAGGAAGGTTGAACATTGTGAACTCGGAAAGGTCGGGCAGTACCATAGCCGCAACAAAACAGGCAAGGAGCTATTTCTTGTCGTGAAGGACATGTGAAGTGTAACATGGTCTAGCATTGTTGTTGATAAACTTCAGCATGCTATACTACATAGATCTCCTTTCCAACGTGCAGCCTGATCAGTCAATTTTGGCGACACAAAACACTTGCCATGGCAACATGACTGACAAGTAACTGTCGGACATCCAAGATATCTATAATCGAGAGCAAGTCATGGCTAAGGAGCAATTCTGTTGGCCTAAACAGAATTTTTCGATGCGGGATCTGGTCGACAAACTTTAAACCCGACATAGTCACCCTAAACAAGCACAGTAGCTAAGCTAATAACTGAATATATTCCTACAACAATGTGAACTTAATGCCAACGCCAAAAGAAGTCGGTAAATGTTTTCAACATTTATTGTATATCACAACAAGACTTTGAATGCAGACACTGCAAGTTATGTCAAAAATCTGATGAAATCGTCATATACAACAGTTCGCACAAGACACGAGTGTGGTGACTATGCCTTGCCAGCGGCGTGTGCCTGGGCAGCCTTGCGCTGCTTCTGGATGGTTGCCGACATCTCTTCCCTCTTTCGCTTGCCACGCAGATGCGTACCCAACTACAATACACACAAATTACATAGTGCTAGCATTGCAACAGTTTGTAACGAATCATTAATCCACATTCAAAATTGCAATTGTTAATATTTAAAGTCAGTTTTTTTCTTATTAGCAAGGGTTAGATGTCTCCAGTAATAGAATTTTTTTCTCCACCAGTAACAATCATACATTATACTCCGCATTCGATCCAAATTTTCCATATCAAATCTCGGATGCTCCAAACTAACCTGAAACACGCTCAAACTGAAGCAATATGCTTCGTAAATTAAATATACTAAATATTACTTATCTATTTCAATGAATTTGATACCTCACTTAATGAATAATTGTACCCAGAAACATCAAAAATTTCATTTCACATCATTAGCAGTTTGTGGAGAGCTGTTCGCAATACCATAATAATACCAACTAGAAGTGACGAAAGTCCTTCAAATCAAATGCACTTACGCGCTTCTTGCAGAACTTGAGTGCACGCTTGTCCTTGGAAATCTTCAGCAATTCCATGGCGCGTCTCTCGTACGGCGCAAAGCCACACACTTCGCGCACGATGTCGCGCACAAACTTGGCGTGCTTTGTCTGCGTCTGTATACAACAAATGTTAAAAAAGGAACAGTTAATTATGTTTATCTAGTCAAATGGTAAATATATGGAAAAATAAAGCAACATAAAACACTGTACAGCTCCATAAAGCATCAGCATATTACAATATAAGCACAAGATCTGATTTAAGCAAGAAGCCTACAGCATTTCCAGATGGAAGCTAGGCGAGAGCTGAGAAGCTGCAAAGTTAGTCAACATCATTTTTGGCAACAAATTATGCAAGCCGTGTTGCAGTTGTTTACATTGCTAAAGTATTTAGGAAAATGTGTCAGTTATTACCTAACCATTTCGGTGAGCATGAAAGTTTCGTTACAATCAATAACTCGATCCTAGATATTTTAATGATATGCGCCCATGTTTTTTTTACCAATGTATAAACTATGCAAGCCCAATGCTATTAAAAAGTGACATTTGGGAAGTTTACAACGCCTTTTGGCAGTTTACAATTGTTCTACGGATCCAAATTCAAACGAAAAATGTTTTTCTTCACTTCAGTACACTAATCAGAAAAATCAACAGCACCAGTTAAAAGAGTACTATTAATTTAACTTTTTTGGGGAATTTAAGACTGGTAAAATGTTCTATAAGCCCAAACCTAACACTAATCCGACTTGAAACTAACTCCAACCCCAACTCGAGCAATTTCACATGCAGTGTACTAAAGCAGAAGAAAACCGACAAATGCTTACCCCCTTTCTTGTAGATGGGCGAGGCTTTTGAACGTTTTTCGTCACCTTGTGGCCCTTTTTCAGGCCAATGGCCATGTCGTATATGATCGCCATTTTCTGTGCAAAACAAATAAAATATCAGTATAAAGTAAAAAATAAAAAACAGCAGTATAAAGTATTAATATTGTTTTTTATATACAAAATTAAATCAAAATTGCACTATTTACAGTCATTCTAATTATCATTGTTGGAAAACTGGACAATGATAATAATACCAGAACTTAGAACTAAACACAACTTAGATAATATCCAGCAGAAATAACAGGCAACAACATTCATTTGCAAATACACTGATTATCACTATGCACAGTTACTGTAGCCAAAGTAGCAGCACAATATGACCGCTTATAGGCGAGCTAATATTTTTATAAAAAAAACTTTAGTCTAGAACAGTTGTTGAAAATATATAGGAGTCCAGATTGATAAAGATTAATAGCGATTAATCCGGATTAAGAAAGATTAATTAGGATTAATTTTCAGCAAAAAATATATAAACATTATCTCACGTAAATAAATCAAAGAGAAAGAACGGAATCAAGAACAACCGGAAGTGATATGATTTTGTTTCAACTTGATATTATTGGTCTTTTTAGTTTCAAAGGATTAGCTTTAAATATAAAATTTTAGCACTTAATGCTCATTATGATAATACGCAGGCCAGAATTGTATTATGCAGACAGCAGTAGGTTTAAATAAATAGATTGTTATCAATGCGGGCAAGCCATGAACAATGTTAACTGCAAAAATATTAATTTTTGGGACTTATTTTTATACTGTTCCCCCAAAGTTATCTGTGAAGATGGCGATCGTTAGGATCACATTTGTAGCAGGCTCTCCCAATATGAGCTTAATAATTAAATGATGCCGGGAAATTGAAGATGATATTTGATGAATAATTACAGTATAACTTATAGATGCCAATAAGCTAATTGATTATTATGTTGAGGGAAAAGGGTAGATGATGTCCACCTGACAGGGGGCTGTTCAAATGTGACGTCACGCATTTTTCAGCAGTTTGACCTCCCCCATCCCCCCATCTCATAATCTGTCATACCTCGCGAGACCCCTCAAAATAATGACGTCACAGATTTGAGTGAAAAACCCTCCTCTTAGTGAAAATCCAGAAAAATCGAGATTTGTCGACAAAAAATAAAAAGTTCTGATTTTTTTATGCGTGACAGCCTAACCCACCTCCCTTTGTCCCTTTGTCACATTTCAATGACCTCTTCCCCTGCGTGACGTCATATTTGAATGACCCCAGGAGTCCAGGACGTCGAGGGTCACAGGACCCGATCGGCTTCGATTTCGAAATTGATCGGGCAAAAAAGAAAAAAATACGAATGAAAAATACAAAACAATGGCCGCTCTCAGTGACAACAACAAAGTTGAACTTTTAGGGTCAGGGAGTTCAGGGTCGACCCTGGGGACAAATGAGTTAGGGACAGATGGGTCAACCCTGGGGTCAGATGGGTCGACACTCCAGACAGATGGGTCAACCCTCTGGACAGATGAGTTAGGGACAGATGGGCCAGCCCTAGGGACAAATGGACCAACGACGGGGGTGGAAGTGTTGCTGACGGAGAACATCCGGAAGTGGATCCGGACTGTACTGTTGACGTCTGATCTGCCGGGTGATGCGAGGGAAGAACTGAGGAAATACACAGCGACTCGACGAGCTTCGGGGGACGACAAGAAACCGCGAACTATTCCCTTCCAGCTCATCAAATCCGTGCATGGACTGCAGTCTGACAAGGGTAAGGATTAGCCAATGCGTGTATGAGATGTGCTGTTCCTTAGTGGAACTGCGAGTTGATGTGCGAGGGAACCTACTCAGAAGTATTGACATCAGATATTGACATCAATATGAATTGTACACGAATGGATTGTCGAGGAGTGATCATAGCCAATCCAGACTTGACAGCCCAAGTCTGTCAGATATTGCCAGTCCATGTATGAGAATTGAGTGGTTGACAGCATCAAATTCAGCAAACAGATCGAGTGGCATCAGCATAACTAGATCGCTATATTTGAGAGCATGTAGAATGTTAAGAAATGAATTTGATTGCCATATCTGTTTCTGTTTTATGATAGTATACCTCTGGTTTGCTCTTTTTTGAGTTTGTTGTATATTTTTGTCTCTGAACTTGGGAAAATTGTTATTTGCCAGGAGCGTCAGGTTGAAAATGCTTCTTATCGGTGTTGAAATGCGTTAGAAGCTAAAGAAAGTGATTCTGTTATTGCGGTCTTGAAGTGATGGTCGTCTAATTCGGGAAAGACTATTATGGTACTATTTAATTAGGAATTTGTCAGTATAAAGTAGCAAACTGATTTGGGAAAGTTTGGATTAATATTTGTTGAATGAATATGTGAACCATATATCTAAACGCTGATATGTGGATTTGTACTAACTTTGCCTGTGTGGTTATGCTGCACTGTTTATCTGTGCCGTTTGTTACAGGTGTTTATCTACACGAGCTGCTGGAGGGGAGTGATATACATATTCCAGAAGTTGAATTGCCTCCCAGAGTAAGTACCAACATGTTTAAATATTGATCTCTTATTCTGAGCTATGTATAGGCCTGACTAACAGTTGGGCAACTTATGAAATTAGCAATGGATAAAATTGACGCATCATTGAAATGGACATGACATCACAACTACGGCATCACTACCACATGACACATGACACATCACAACTACGGCATCACTACCACATGACACATCACAACTACTAAATCACAACCAAAGATTTTTTTAATAAGAAGATGGAGAACGCTATAAAATAACGGCTGACATAGGAGAAATAGCCCATCCTACTTTGGCGTGTAGATCTAGGTCAGGTTCAGTGTCACCGGCCAATAGTAAACACGTATTATTGCCTGGCCTAGTATTTATGAGATCTAGGTCAGATCTGACCAATAGTAAGCATGTATTATTGACTGACCTAGTTTCCACGCAATCTCATTGCGTTCTCTGTCTTCTTATTACAATGACTTTG
>JAQFYQ010000936.1:0-14711 GCA_034694885.1 Buchholzia appendiculata | reverse complement strand
TGCATACATACATACTTAAATACATACATACATACATACATACATACATACATACATACATACATAAATACGTACGTACGTACGTACGTACGTACATACAGTACATACGTCCATTATAGGCCTATATGCCACAGTATAATGCTGTGGTATGGTGAAATACTATGCTACAGTAATATTTACCACAGTGATACTATGGTATGGTGAGAATTACTATGGTATTGCAATCTGCTTTGACTGTGGTAAATTTGGTCTACAGTGGTATCCTGCTTATTTACCATAGTAGTTTGATTCTACCATAGTAGTTTACTATGGTAACTAATAATTACTGCAATAACACCATGGTATGGCGAGAATACCATGGTATTCCCATACTCATCTACTATGGTAAAGTTGATCTACTGTGGTATTCTGAATATTTACCATAGTAGTTTGATTTTACTATAGTATTTTACTGTGGTAAGTGATATTTACCACAGTAATACTATGGTGTGGCGGGAATACTATGGTGTTACCATACTCATCCACTATGGTAAATGTGATCTACAGTTGTAAAACTACGTTATTACCGTAGTATATTGATTTTACTATAGTTGTTTACTATGGTAGTTCATATTTACTGCAGTAATACCATGGTATGGAGGAAATACCGTTGTATTACCATAGTCAAATACAATAGTAAATCTCCAATTACCATAGTGAATTCGTGTTACTATGGTGTTAACATGGTAAAACTACGGTAAATTGGCTTTTACACTGCGTTTACCATAATTTTACCATAGTCTTTTTTTTATAAGGGATAACGTGTATTGTGGACGTAGGCAAGCCTATGTGTCCACATCTTAATTAATAAACTCAATAGATAAATACATGAATAATTTTATCATTTTCTTTACTCAAGCATTCCGGTTAACAGACATTTATAATCAAAACTTACGTTATAGCGAGCCTATACTTTTTCCAAGAAAAAGTATACGCTCACTGCATTTAACGCTTGCCATATGTTCTACCCCCTTCCCGAAAGAATTTTCGTAATTTAAAACTGCTTAATTAGATACATCATACAAGTTGTTGTACAATTTGTTATAGAATCATTTGATTTCATATGCTTTACTTAATTATTGTCTCTCATGCATATGAATGAGATGCGAAGATTTAATGTGTTAAATAAACCTATTTTCAATCCGTCTCATTATTTTGGTCCTTGTCAAGACCCTACACTAATGTCGCACAATTCCTGAAATTTAATCGTCCTTGATTTCCAGAGCTTGTCTTATTTAAGCGGGTCAGATTGATGAACAAATATTGCTAAATTGTTAAATCTCACCTAGATATAACGAGTAAGTGTGTGTTATTTGCTATTAACATCAGTGTTAAACGTAAAAAATCTCCGATGCATTATGTCTGGATCATTCGATGGTCCAGTCACGTTACTCAAACTTGAGTTACCGTACTCGAGAAATTTCATCGGTTTTTTTATTGAAAAATTAGAAATAAAAATAATTAGAGAAAGAAGTGAATTCCGCCATATTGAAAGTGTGATTTTGTTTGTTTACAAATAAAATTAGGCAAAGATCCACCCCCCCCCCCCCAGATCAGGTTTGTTATGTTGGCTTGATGTTCTAACTAACGTTAAACACAAAGCATATTACATCGTTGGCGTATGCAAAGACATCCGTGTTTTAATGACGTTGTGATACGATATCACCTGAAATCATATGAACTATTATATAAAAGCATGAGAACCAAAGCATGGTTGTCGCTGCCTTGCGGCGTAATATACTGCTCAGTATTGCATTTGGTTCTCCTTCACTTTAGTACACTAATGGGAAAACAATCAACAGGTTAGGGGTACGTGTTCAAAAGAATCATGAAAAATAATGTTTTAAATGTTGGAATTTAAGGGTGGCAAAATGTTCTATGAGCCCAGCCCTAACCAAAACCCCAACCAAAACCCGATTTATGACCCTAACACCAACCCTAACCCTACCTTAACCCTAGCAGTTTCCCAAGCAGTGTATTAAAGTAAAGGAGAACCTTCGATTCTATATAAGAATTAGTTAAAGAACATCATTGTAGATGTAAAATAGCTGTAAATATCAACATAGCTGTAATTAATTCGGCACCTGCTTTGAACCCTATAAGTCCCTATAAGTTTGTACATTCGTCAAGTTGTCACCAAAATAATTACTTGTGCTATGTTGCTCTTAACTCAATGTTATGATTTAGACAAATAAATATACTACTAATGATATAATGTAAAAAGCAGATAAAATGATAATGGTGCAGTTTGTTAGCTTTTGCTGTGTTGTTTTGGTAGAATGGCTGATGACCTGAATGTATCACTGAGTACGAAGGCATTTGTCAAGCCGTTGTTACACGCGGCAAAGTACCCGCACTGTTCCGTCAACGGAGTATTCCTCAGTGCGGACGCTCCGACAAAAGACTCACAGAATTCCGGTCCAGAGATCATCGACGCCATTCCACTGTTTCACGCGTCTCTAACACTCGCGCCTATGATGGAAGTCGCACTGACTCAGGTGATTGTGATATTTTATTTATTTTTATTGCTATGATATTCTAGATTTGTTCTACATATGAGAGTATGCACATTGATCTTCATAAGCAGCCAGGCCTGTCATCAGGGCCAGCCCTGTCGTCAGGGCCGGGCACCAGGGGCGCATGCTGCATCTCCAAACGTTCGTGTTCCCTCAACAAGATTTATGCCTTGTGCACACAAGGCTCGCCATAGCATCCGATTTTTCTACATGACGTACCTTCTCAACAAGCAACTGTGCCCTTTCTCTGACAGAATTCTGATTTAGTCTCTATATAATTTGTATATAGCTGGAATTACCTTCGGCATTGCAAGCATACTTAAGTTAGAACTTTGATTATTTGGTGGTGTGTAGTTGTATTGTATGACTGCGAGGACACATGGTCATCATCCTGCTGCTCATTGTTTAACAAGCAAAATTATGTTTAAAAAAAGTTTGTTTTTTCTATATATACGAACTAATAGTTATATATTTTATAGATTACTGATGCTTGCTACTGCAGACATCAGTTGTCGATGATAAAATCTGTTAATTAGTGAGAGTGTTCTGTTGTGTGTGGATGTTGCAGATAGACGTTTACTGCAAGAGTAACGGATTGACGATATGTGGATATTACCAGGCGAATGAAAATCTAGACAACACCAAGTTGGTGGCATTTAAATATTGTTACAAATTTTGCTGTTGTTTGTAAAGCGTGCTTGAGAGGGATCGATACCTCAGTGAGTTAAGCACTTGCCTCATCTGCTACAGGCCACAGGTTCAACTCCTGGTCTTTCGCCGCTTTTTATCAAGCAGTATAAGGTGGTACTAGCTCTAAAATGCTAGGCAGTAAACGGACGTGTTTACCTAGCACAATGGCCCCCATTATTTGAACGTTGCACTACGTAGATCTGAGGACTGTGGTGGGAGATCGGCGAACACTATCTTACTTTTGGAAGACGTCAAATACTATATAAATAATACGTGTAGGCAAAGAAGAACAAGATATAGCAGTTCTATTGAAATCATATTCATCGTTATTGCCTTTAAAATTTTTATGTGTCCTCCCGTTGTTGGGTTAGCATTTCTGCAGGGTCTCTCGCTGTTAAAAAATTTGATGTGTTCTCATGTTATTGCAGAGTCTATTGAATTTTTGTCCACTGTCAAAATGCACCCTTTGCACTCCATTTAATTAATTCATTCATGTGCATCAATTCCTTTGGTGATTTTAATTGATCTGATGTTAACTGGGCAATGGCTGCAGTATTTAATATGCAGAGCTATGGCTGAGGCTGTGTGTAATGTTCTAGTAAAATAACGTTAAACTATGTTGTTATAATAATTTGTATGATTTTGTGAAGTGCAAGAAGTGGAAGTCTTTGTCATCAGTATTGTCTGCTTTGTTATGATCTTTGTAAACAGTTAGAACTCGGTATGATGAATCACAGAGGGTTTAGATTCTGACGGACTTTAGTACAAAGTTTAATATTGGCGACAATTGTTTACCTGTTACTGGTGTGCTAATGAGGTTGGCATGATAGTACAAACTAAGGCAAATAAGGTAGACCCGGTGGCAGTGGCAGATCTACTTCAGCTGTGGGAGGACGCCCTGTCGACAGCCGGAGGAGGAATGGGGCCCTAGCCTGACGGAGACTAGGGCGGGACACAAACAATAACAACTAAGGCAAATAGCAGGCATAGAAAGGTTTGGATGGAGTGTGCGCGATCAGATGTTAAGAAATTGAAATTGAGTGACATTGTGGATGCACATGATCGTAGCTTGTGGAAAGAACATTTTCCATTGTTAAAGACGTCCAACCTTTCCAGACAAGGAAAAAGTGAAAATATTGATGATGATACTGATATGAAAAACGATTGGTGTCTGTGAAATTGTATTGTAAATTATTCGGCTCTATGAGACGTTAAATACTTGCTGTAGATTGTATTGTCTGCGTGTTGCAGACCTGTCGGTGTTGCTTACCGGTTAGCAGATAAGATCAAGGAGACGTGTGGTGATGCCGTCCTACTTATGGTATCAACATTTTCATTGTCCTTTAATAATATCCTAAGATTTGATGGACGACTTTAAGTATTTAAACTTTTATAATATTTGAATTTAAATTTGAAATAGCAGATTTTTATTTGATATCCTTCTGAATATGATATATATCTTATCAGTCACCAGATATTTGATTACCGGTATGTTAGTTTTAGAATATTTCTAGCTCAAAACAGGGAAGAGATATTAAGATTTGGTGAGTTTAGTTCTGGGGCATAAGAAATGCTGAAAACAATTTGCTTTGACAGATTTGATTAGACAAGCCATCATCTGGGAGATGTTACTATTTGGACTGGTTGACTGTCAGTGCAGAGCTTTTACATTCACAATGAATATTTTGTTGAATGCGATTTTATTTTGAGACCCTGTCATACACCTTAAAAAATCTACTCAGTTTTTGGTGAATAATTTATATTTTTACTGCAGCAAACAAAATTTACTAAAATTTATTCTCTGTACTATGTAGGCTACAGAAAATAAATTTTCCAAGATCAAATATTTGTAGTAGCTTATGGTTCAACTTTTGCTGAATTTGAAGTGTTTTTTTGTATTCACAGAAAGCACAATATTGCCTATATGTGCTGACGTCCCAATCAGTCAATAAAAAATCAAATTGACTCAATCAAGTGTATGTTATCAATCAATAGATATCATCGTGACAGTTAGTTTTCCAAGATTTAGTCTTTAGATTTAGATTTTTAACGAATGTGTTTGATATTGTGTTCAGCTTTAAATTCAATAACCTTCATGAGTGATGGACTGATTACATTATTCGCAAATTTAAAGTCACATTTTTGTATTCTAATTCTTTATGCATGTTAGGCCTATAGCGTGTGTGCCGATGCTTTGTTGGTTAATAGGTCGATAATAGAAAGATGATGTTTATGAGCCCGGACTCTTACATTCTTTACACCGGCATCGATGGCAAGTGGAAGAAATCCACAAGCAGCGGGTAATTGTATTTTAAATAGTTTATTGCAGATTTTTTAGTAATATTGTTAGTTTTAATTATTATGATTTCTGTAATTATTTGTGCAGCAGCTATGGTGTTAGAAATACTGAAGTAGGTAGTATCCTGGAGTTTGCGGATTTGAAAATGGAGTCATTTTTATGCCCACATACTATTTAGAAACGAAATGAAGATATGTTGTTATCTTGTGCCCATTAGGTCGGGCTGTGCCCATTAGGTCGGGCTGTGCCCATTAGGTCGGGCTGTGCCCAATGGTGTTGGGATTTACAATTATAGACCGACCATGTTCTTTCCTGTGCTTGACAATGCAAGCTGTCAGACTGTCGGTGTCAGGAAGGGCATCCAGCTGTACACATTTACTTGATAGGGATTACAAGATGTCAAAATGTGTATGTTCTACAGAGTTTAATCACAGTGTGCATGCTTTTGGGCAATTTCCTTCTATATACAGAAGCATTTCGGTCACATCCAACCCAATTTCATTTTATTTAATCAGCCTTAGCATTCAGTCCTAGAATTAGCCTGTAATTGTGGACAAGGCCAGGTAGACGATGATGTTGATGATGATGACGATGATGATGACGATGATGATGACGATGATGATGACGATCTTGTGAATCTGATTGCTCAGTAAGCAGTATCTAGTAACTTGATGACCATGTGTTATTACGGGTACGGTATATGGTTAGCAAGTGAAACTAGTTGTAGATAGGACTGTACGACTTGTCTGCACTAGCTTCACTAATGATGCTGCTGCTGCAGAGCTTCTCAAACATCAGTTGAATTGCGGTGTTCAAAGCTTAAAATAAACGGTAATAGGCAGTGTTTTTAAAGTTTTTTGGGCAATAAATGTTTGGATTATCCATTTAACATGGATTTATAATTTGAAGAGCGGTAGATAGCTCAGTCGGTTAAGCATGTCTCGTGTGTAATAGGTCGTGGGTTCAAATCCAGGGCAGGTTGTGTTCATCAATGTCATCACTGGTTTACAATCTACTATTCACTTTAGCATGATCTGTGCAGGATTTGATTCTGTGCCGAGTGCAGGTGTAGACTTAAGTAAGGACTCCGTGGACTCAGTTGGGCTGGATTTTTGTGGTAGCAAGCCATTGCTGGCGCCAACCCGTACCAGGAATGGGATGATTTCACATCCTCGGAGAAAATTCTTCTGCTCTTTTATTTGCTCGTGGCAGCAAGCACTGGTCAACTCCATCACTATGCAAGAACTAAAGATCATATGCTAGTAATCTACACTTATGCCACAGTTTTGATCAGCGTACTAATCCTTAGTCGCTTTTTGCGGCGTGCACTTTGCTGGGATGTGCCTTGGCAGTACACTAAATTCTCCCCCACTGCAACGGAGATAAGTCATTCTTCTTCATGATTTTTGATCTGTAGCTATATCCGGCAAAGTTGTGAATGCTCTACCGCCTTTGTTAAGAAGCAGTATAAGTTGATAAAGGGCAGGGTAATAAACTGACGTGTTAACCTAATACACTGGCCCTGGTTTGGTAAACCGTTGATTGGTCAGGGCTGTGGTTGAGATCAATTCCTGGCAGGTTTCTGTTCTGAATACGCCAAATCCGTTACTTTTGTATTCTGTTAGAAGTGAAGTTATTCAACTGTTGTTATGTTTATGCTGTTGTTGTGATATGTGGTATGTTTAGGATAACGGTGTCGACAGAATCGCAAGAGATCGGAAGCACGTTACTGAAGGCGAGGACGTATCGGGATCTAGTCGACTTTGACAACTACCTGGACGACATCACACAGGACTGGCTTAACCCTGACATAGATGAAACCATCTTTCAGGGCTAGGAACATATTTGTGCAGCCAATCACATTGATGGGCTGTAGTTACAGCCAATCACAGTGATGGGCTGTAGTCAGAGTCTATCAACTGTTCCATATCGTGTGTGCTAGTTGTGCAAACAAGTCACGTTTTTGAATGCTCTACTGTCGTTTTTGTCTTCTTCTTCTTCTTTTCGGCTATCGATGAATGTTTTCATGTATCTAGACAGAATGATTGAGGCTGAGGAGAGAGACCGAGATAGAGGGACTGTGAGAGATAGAGAGACTGTGAGAGATAGAGAGACTGTGAGAGATAGAGATGGAGTGATGGGGCGAGAGAGACTCAGAGAGAGATATACTGAGTGAGAGTGTGAGAGAGAGAGAGAGAAGGAGAAAGTGAACCGATATTGATTTTGTTTTTGAACTCCGATGTATTTTATTATTTATTCTTAACGAGGTTCAGGAACGATTTAGTGTTTAAGTTTTCTAGATTTTTCAATCTGTATTGATACGTTCTGTCTGTGGATGTAATTGATTAAAACTACGTTGCATAGGTGCTACATGCATGTCTAACTTACCGGACAACTGTTGTATTCATTACTCCAGCTCAAGTTGGTATTGTCAGATCTGTTAGCAAGTCAGATATTGTCCATGGGGAAGAACAAGGAGGAGAACCGATGTTGTATGACAGGAATGAATTGCATTATATGTCTTGCTCGGAGAGTTTGAGCTGTCTAGTGGATGGAAGGAAGCATGTGGATGGTAGGGATGACGATTGGGTGTACTTAGCCATCAGTCATTGAGTGACCTTGTTGACAGAAAAAAATTGGTATTTGTTTAATCAGGCAAGCACATGCATTAAAATTGAGTATTTGGTGCTGTAAAGTGGGTGAAGGGGAGCTCTGGATGACAGTGGCTGAAGAGGGAACATTGTGACGACCAAGGTGACTCGTGGAATCCTAGGTTTCATTTCTGACTTGCCTGAGATTTGTATTTATGCAAGTATCGGAGTTGGCCATCGAAACATGTGTTAAACTTGGTAGGCGAGTTTTAAAACGTTGGCTGTTAAAACGCTGGTGTTAATTTCAATATTGTTTTCATGGGACACATTGGATTCTGATGCAAATAGTATTATGTGATGTGAATAATTTATGGAACATTGCAAATAATCGAAATATTCCATCAGTTCAATGCTGTTGATATTTTAATGATTGTTATTTGTAATTCTCTACATCTATATAAAAAAACTTAAATAATAATGAAATAAACATAATTAAAAAAAAAAAAAAAACAATGATAAGAAAAATACAATAAGAAAAATAAGAAAATACAAATAAGAATAGCAGAAAAGAAACAGGAACTCTAAATATGAAATGTTTTATCTCTGTATATGCTTAGTCGTTCAATGTTGATTATTGAATATTAGCATGGTTTCAACATCGCTGACAGTTTCATCCTTTGACAACCTTTGTTTCTTATTTTAATCGTTTCATCAATACCAATTAGGGAATGCAGAGAGACACAGTTAGGGCTGCTGATCTCCTTTACTTTAGTACACTGCATGGGAAACTGCTAGGGTTAAGGTAGGGTTAGGATTGGGGTTAGGGTTATAAGTCGGGTTTTCCATAATAGTCAACCTTCTTTAGAAGATGACACGTGACGACGATGATGAATTGGTGATGATAATGTCATGAAAGTCTATACAGGTGCTCAGCACAGAAATCTTGCAAAAGTGTAGTAAACTATGAGTGAATGTCATCGATGATAATGATGATAACCTAACTGCAACGCTTACATTCGGTTTTATTTTCAGTTGGATACATGTATGGTATACATTTGTTTTGTGCATTTGTCTTGTGTAAGTGAATGCTGGCCTGTGAGCTGTCTACAACTCGTTCTGAATAAATCTTGGCCCATTTTTGTCCAAATCAGTTTGGATTATAAATTCGGCACTAAAACTTAATTCATAAGTATGACATACTATGCTGCAGAGGCTATGCCATGTCGCAACAGGATTTGTTACAATTTTGCTGCACAAGGCAGACACTGCAGCTTTGAATTGGTTGACCTAATATAGTTTTTGATCAAAGGATAACGCATGTAACAATTTACTTAAACCAAATCTAGCAAATTTGTTTGTTTTGTGTCGACATGATGTGTGCCAATTTTGGATAAATTACAAATTCAATCTTAAAATAGTGAGATAACTCAGATACCAAAAATGACTGCAGAGCATTCAAGGGCAGTGTAATGGTCCCCATGAATTAATTATCCTTCGTTCCAAACACTTGTTCATTGTGAAAACTGACAGCGTACCATTGCATGACTTTCTGAGAACTGTTTCAGCGTTATATATGCCTAATGGTAGCACAGATCATCCTCACTGCATGTTCACTTCAGATCAATAGCACTGCATGCTTACTTGCATACCATCGGCACTCCATGCTCACTTAGACATAATCATCACTACATGCTCACTTATAGGGATCAACATATCACTGCGTGTTCATTTACACGCCATCGTCACTGCATATTTCCAAGACCATCGATCACTGCATAGTGCATACTCACTTAAACGAAAAGTCAATTTCGGAGCCAATTAACTCACTCAATCGTCATAACTCAATCAATCCACTGAATAAAGCGTTGTATCGAACTAAGTTAAGAAATAAATCTAACATTGCAGTACTACACCAAAATATTTTTTGGGATTTCCTTTGCATGTGTCGTAATTAATTTTCTTACAAAATTTAATGAGAGCATGGCCATAATGATGGAGTCTGATTAAAATGGTCAGCTATAAACCTTTACACTAATTAAGGAGCTTCAAATTCCAGTAATGTACTAATTTATGAATGACGTCCTCTGAGACGAAGACAGGATTTCATTTGTGGGAGGGAGGTTTGAAAGTCAAAAATATTTGACTACGCATACCTTTTTCAACATTTTCATTTTGGTGGTTTTGACACCCCAAAAATATTAGCGACCTTTTCAAAAATCTTCACAAAACATAAATTGTAAGTAAAAATTATTTCGGGGTTTGAACCCGAACCACGTCCTTAAATACACGCCCTGTATGTCCTAATGAATGATCCTAGAGTGACCTACTGATACAAAACCATCGCCAAAAGTGGGTACTCTCCTTTCGCAAGATCTCCCTGCAGGTTCCCTTTCGTCGACTTGAATTCTTAAGCAAAACTGACAAAACAATGCCATCTGCGCCTTTTCGCTCTTGAAAGTATGGTGCCAAACAGCTTATCACGTTTAAGCTGCTTGTGTCCTTGTCTTGAAAGATTTACACCGATAATATTTAATTGCAAAACACTCAAGATATACAGGGTAGAAAAAGAAAGAGATCAGAAACTATAGTGCCCAGATTTATCATCCATGTTGTTTGTTGACTTATGACTTGTGTGTGGTTTATTTACCCCTACTAGATGTTTCTCTGCTTGTCTGCTTCCCTATCTCTCTCTGTCTCTCTCTGTAAACCCGTCCGTCTGTTCGTCCGTATCTCTGTCGTTCTGTCTGTAATCAGTGATCTGTGTCTGTTGTAATTGTCGGCTCGTATCTGCCTAACCTCTACTTGTCTTCTTGTAATCGGTGAAACTAAACACCGAATTAGGCTGTATTATTCGGGTCCGCCTAAATTGCGGATTGCAGAATTTGTAATGCCCACAATGCTTACATATTTACGGATTAAAACGTTTTAGAAGTATAGACGAGACGCCTAGTTTGCAAAGGGGAAAATGAAGACATTTTAACAATATTGTTTAATTGCTGATCTAATTTTATGTTACGTTCGTTGTCACTATATTCATTGCTACCGCATTCATCGCCACAATCACTAGAAAGATAATTTACATGATAATTTACTCGATAATTAATGGAATTAATACTTAATTACATGTAGTTTATATGTACATTATTTTGAACAGCCTTTCCGGTGAATGTGGTGATGAATGTGATGACAACTGGCGCATGGTGACGAATATGGTGACAACTGGACGAACGTGTTTTAGTGTCTTTTATCCGGTGCAACACTAAATATTAATAATTTGTCAATTTTTTAAAATCTTCAATGTCAATAATAATATCAGCAGAATATTACACTGCAGTTATGATTAGGACTAAACATTTTAATTACCGTAATATAAATCTTGAGAATGTATATTCGTTTTTCGACTGTCATTGCTTTGATATTTTCAAGTTTTCTGATTCACTATATATGCCATACACGTGTAAGTGCATATTTTATAGACGATAGTATATATAATGGAAATTATAGTTTAAATCTTTGAAAGGTTTTTTCTACGGTTGTTATTCCGCCGACTGCCTTGAGGCGCCAGCTCTGTTGGAGTACTCGTACGCCGTACCATCGTAGCCGCTGATCAGTCGGACTGACGCAGCACCATGGGTCTGCTGCCACTCGAGTTCAGCGATTGCCTGACGGATAGTCCTTCGTTTCGGGACAAACTCCACAACCACGAGAAAGAATTAGAACGAACGAGCAAAGGAATAAAACAGCTCATTGCGGAGTCGAAGGAAATCATCGCTGCTGCACTAAGTAAGTTTTAATTGTAGGCCCTATGTGTTTGACATTCATTGGTATGTGACGTGATAGTTTAAAAAAATTATTATTTATTAATTTTGTAGTTAGTTGGACGAGCATCCGGCTGTAAAACATGTACAGTATCAGATTGTTGTTATTGTTAGTTGTTGAAAGTTGTGACCAGATGAAAAAAATTCACATCTTGTGATGGTCCCATTCCCTAGTTACTCAAGATCCGCTGTGTCCCGATCAATCAATGTTCTCAAAACAGAGATTTGAGGGGCTCAAGATTCAGTGTTTTCTTCTCCACATGTAGTAAGTTTGTGTGCTTTTTTTTACTTCAGACTTGTCGAAGGCTCAGCGCAACTTTGCCAAGACGCTCAACGAGTTTCAGTTTGAGTGCATCGGAGAAGAGAGAACCGACAATGAACTGTACATAGGTATGGAATCTATATGGTCTATTGTGCACCTACAAGCTTAGTATTAAATATATACATAGGTCAGTGGTTCTGAACCGGTGATACGTGTACCCCCAGGGGTACACGTACCACCGGTAGGTGACGATACATCAGGGGGTACTTGAGGGAAGGTCAGAAATCGTAAACAATTGAACAAATAATGGTTAGCACATTGAATGCTAGTAACTGTTGAGCGGAGAACAATAATAATGCAAATATCTGACGATACGTTGCTAACGTCTTAATCTGCAATAAGGCTATCCCTTAAAACGCATTATTTGCCGTGAAATGCTGCCGACACGGCCGTATTGAAGGGAGGGGGGTACTTTCGGGTTCAAATCCTCAAAAATTTAGTTTTCACAATTTAATTTGGAAAAGGTCGTTTGCAGTTCAATTTCTCCCCCTTCCCTAAATGAAATTTTTGAAAGAAGTAGTCAAATTTTTTGAAGTCGCCCCCCCCCCCCCCCCAATGCAATGATGGCTGTTGGAGCCTATCTATAATAATGGTATGCCTTTATTTCTGGGAAAGAATTCAATATTTATGTCTCTGACCAGTCAAAAATCTTGTGTTTTCCCATTTTTCTAATTTATTCTCTAGTTTTCAGACTTCTGCGGATAGATCATTACAGTACAAATACTAGATTATACTCATTCTGTTTGTTAATTTCTAATTTCTTGCAATCACGGGTCATCAATCACCGACTGTTCAATTGTTCAAGGTGTTCATGTTGTTCATTATGTAAAGAGGCCGGTGCTGAACACATTGCATTTGTTGTAAGCAGAACCAACAGTGTTGTAAAAGGTGTTGCATTGTGTCGGAGGTCTTTAGACTGTGATAACTAAGCCCAAAGTTGCAATGTCTACAATTTAGTCGATTCAAATTAACACTAGGAAATTTGGTTCACATGTCATGATTTAAACATTGCCAAATTATCACATTTTATTGAAAACAACCCTGCAGTCGTTCTGCAGTGCATTTTTAAACCCTGCAGTCATTTTGTGGTTTTCGCAATTCTTTTCAGTGTTAAAAAGGTAGGCCTATTTTGGATCCTACAGTAATTTTAAGCGTCTAAAGTAATGGATTCTCAAACACAATTTATGGGGTGCGCCAGCTTAAAAAGGTTCAGAATCACTGACATAGGTCAATGAAAGATTAAATAAATCAATAAATTGATGATCAATAAATCGATAAGTTGATCAATAAATGATTAAATAAATTAATAAATAGTTAGCGAGTCAACATGATCAACGATACAACTTAGCCTTAATATTGCTCTGATTACTGCAATCTTTTTAATACTGTAGATCATTATGAATTTATGGTCTACAGTCATAGTGGTTGGCTGCATTTATGAGCTACATCATACCTGTGTGCATTTATGATCTGCAATCTTGGTAACCTTTATGCATTTATGACCAATTTTCCTAAGCATGTATTGAGCACAAACTAGTTGTTTTGTATGTATTTATGATCTGCGATGTTGGTGACATATTTGCAGTTACGACTTGAGAATGACATGTAATTTTATGGCACTGATATTCATGTTGTATCACCAGTCTGTTCAGTAGAGCTAGACTTTTTTTCTGTTTATTCTGTGAATTGTGCATTTTAAATTAGTACCAGAGCGACTTTTTGACTTTTGTGCCGAAGCATGTATGCCAAGGAAGCAAGTCATATTAGATGACACTGGTGCAGGCCAGATGTTACAAATGCGCAGACCATAAGCTGCACAGAGGCAAATCTTGAAATACCGGTATCTACTTGCTGATCATTTTTTATATTGGTTGAAGCAATTGTGTCGTAATGACGAAATGATGCGATCACATTTATGCCAAACAGGGATTTTGATATCGTAAGGCGTAAGATTATATCACTTGATGCGTTTAATCTACAAATTACCGTGATTTCTGGGGCAGAGCTATAGTTGGAATCTTCTATCCCTTGGTGACAATGAACTAAAATTTTTGACGATTCTGTTATCCAATCATTTTGTTATTAATATCAGCAAAAGCTCTTTTACATGCATTGACAAGACTATATAGTTTTATATTAAAATAAATGCTATGCTTTTCAATAGAAGTTCCCCTGCATAATTATAGATGAGATTTGTACGCAATGCACAATGTTATTTAAATCAAAAAATGTGAACAATAATTTCATAGTGATACACATAGAGAATGTTTGCATGTGTGGATGCATGTGTTTGACTGTTTGTGTGTGCAATGCATGTGTGTGTGTGTGTGTGTGTCTGTGTGTTCATGTGGGTGTTTGCATGCATGCTTGTGTGCCTGTGTGTGTGTTGCTTGTACCCCCTGCAGTGCCCAGTAATGAGATCGGGTTTTGAACTGA
>JAQFYQ010000935.1:0-14712 GCA_034694885.1 Buchholzia appendiculata | reverse complement strand
AGGTAAGATGTCTGTCTGTTCTCTTCTCTCTGTCAGGCGAACAAGGTAAGATGTCTGTCTGTTCTCTTCTCTCTGTCAGGCGAACAAGGTAAGATGTCTGTCTGTTCTCTTCTCTCTGTCAGGCGAACAAGGTAAGATGTCTGTCTGTTCTCTTCTCTCTGTCGGGCGAACAAGGTAAGATGTCTGCTTGTTCTCTTCTCTCTGTCAGGTAAATAAAGTAAGAGGCCTGTCGTCTATTCTCTTCTCACTGTCGGGAGATCTGTCTATGCGCTTCTTCAGAATTAGAATCATTAGTACATTCATTAATTGTTGTCAAGTTATATGTGAAAAGAATGAACATAACAACATCTTGTCTATTATTTCGTGTTTCTTTTTTAGGTCAAGCCTCTTTGCTACTGTTTATGTTCTGTGGGTTGCTGTGCGTCATCGTAGTTGACGATATTTGCCTTCAAGCTGTCCAGATGACAGATGTTCTGTATGTAATCTTTGTATTCCTCCTATATGCTCTAAATGTAAAAATGCATTTAAACACAATATATGTTTTTTTAAACTATATAAACCTAGAGCTAAACTTGACATTGATTTTGTTGCAGATGTTGGTATTTTGGTCGAGCAGGGTCTCTACATCAGTCGCATAGTTCCCGGGTCGGCTGTGGCCCGTGAGGGAAACCTGGCCGTTGGAGACCGCATTCTAAGCGTAATTTTCTCAGACTTGTTTGTAAACCTTTTGGTCATAGGCTTCCTGCTAAATAAAGACAAATTTATGTCGTATCTCTCGTGGCAGAAAAATGATTATTTTTTGAATCAGCTAGATATTGTTCCTATAATAGTGGATAAAACTATTAGTTTACTGTTCAGCTAGATGTTTTTATGGCAGAGTAAGTTATTAGTTTACTGTTCAGCTAGATACAGTACAATGCAATACAAAACTTGATAACGCGCACAAGATTCAAAAACAAGACCTGAATCAGAGGCGTGGGAAAGTACTGTGCTAGTAGTTAAATGCAGTGTGTGAACAAGTGATCCCGTTAAAGATAGCAAAGATAACGTCTGGCGTATTACGTTACTCGATTTATTCCATGTTTCAGGAACAGCAACCCTAAAACCATGTGCGCCAAACTGTGTCTAACAGTTGGAACTTTTAACGGTCTTCTTCTGGATGATCTAAGTGTACGACTAGAGGTATTGTCAGAAAGATATTGAGGCGCTAATGATTTATAATATTGGATAATGTTTTAATAGCGGATTATTACTTTACTGTTCAGCTAGATAATGTTCTTCTGACAGATAAAGTAATTAGCGTACTGTTCAGCTAGATAATGTTGATGGTAATCTTGTTGTGCTGACACTAGATCAATGGTGTGTCGGTGGAGAATCTATCTGCGGAAGAATGCCGGCGCCTACTGCACGACTGCGTAGCCAGCAGCCGGCTCACGGATCAACTAGTTCTCAGCATTCTTAAATACTGTCAGACTCCCACCTCGTCAAGCCTCGTGTCTTCCTCGTCTGTCTTCAGTACGGGGGAGACCCCCGGGGTTCCCTCCCCATCAGACCGTCACTGGCGAAGTCCGTCCCTGAGCGAGAGCGGTTTGGCTAAGCCGAGCGCACGAGGAAATGCAACGCTGAGGTCGAGCGAATCGCAGACGGACAGTCTAGACAGTCCTGTGACCCCTCGCCCGGAGAAATCCGATGGTCCAAAAGGTGAAGTCAGTGCTGGTGGAGGAGTCCACGTCAGCAGCAGTGGGGGTGGTAAGAGCAAAGGAGGAGGAGACAATCTGTTCAACAAGGCGATACGTGCTTTGAAGCAGCCGTTCAGTAGGGGAGGAGGCGGTAAGGGGGAGGGTGGTAAGAGCGGGGATCAGCATGTGTCGAGGTCGGTGAGAGATGCACGGTGCAAGAGTGCCGTGCAGTATGCGCCGGATGACAGCGACACGCAGGTCTGGGTGCCGTTGCGCGGCGGAGGGAGGGGACTGGTGCCCGGAGATGGGAGGGAGGCCGATATTGAACGTGAAGCAAATGATCATGTTGAATCACCCAACGACACTGGTAAGATAGTTTTGTTTATAGTTTAGTCATTATTTAGATTGATGAGCAGTACAATTATTATCGTTAGAGCTTGTGTGAGCCTGTTGGCAGATCCTCTGCATCCATCTTCTCCATTAATCTGTCCATTTTGGTCTTCTGCTTTCTCATGTTTCCAGAAGACTTCTGTAATATTCATTCAACGTGTCAGTTCTTTGCAATGCAATAGAGTTCCAGTACAATAGACAGTAGAGGGCAGTACAACTAGCCCATGGTATTTTTCACATGCCCAGAACAAATTGTTGAAGTTTTTCCAGTTTTAATCCAAGTTTTTTCTGGATAGACTGTTCCCATTGATTTTCTCTCTTTACTCACCCTGGTCTTCATATTCAAACGTCTTATGTGTCTTTTCTCATTTTTCTGCATTTAGTTTTCATCTCCTTATTCTCTATGATGTATATGGTTCAATTTTTTTCTGTTGTATTTAAATGCTATTTATTTAGGTTTAGTTTTTCCCTAATGTTTTATTTGTCTTGTTTAGTGGTTGCGCAGTCGGCCGTGATGCGAAGCACAGATCTGCACGGCACTTGGCCGAAGTGTCGCCTACACGTCGACTACACCGACCCGTCCGTTCTCCTCCGACACCAATTTCCACCGCCCCTCACGACGAAATCTAAGAACAAGCGACCCGCACTGTCAAACTTCCTCGTAGGCGGCTCCTCGTCTGACGCCAGGCAGCTGCTACGACCTAGCGGAGAACCTTCGTCGTCGTCGTCGGTGGATCGTGGTGATTCGTTTCGTCGCTCGGCGTCTGTGCGGCACAGTCCGCAGACTTCTGCTGATGCTGGGAAGCCATCGGGTGTCGTGCCGTCGTCCACCTCGACCTTGAAACAATGCTCAGAGGTCATTGAATCAAAGACGAGGGACGTCAAGAGAGAACATTCATTGGAGGAGTCGTCCGATACAGCGGGGCATCAGATGAAGGATAAAAGCTTTCGACCAATCGCCTTCGACCCTCGAGGGTTCTATACCGTCGGGACACGACACGACGCACGTCCAAAGTCTGCCGTAATTGGTGCCGGCTTCTACCCGGTCACAGGGTTGGAGCCGGCCAGGGATGACGAGACGAGAGCCGGGCTTGTCTCAAGCGGAGGACTGATGAGACGACCCGGGGGTCACCAGGAGGGGGCTGGTGGTCGTATGGGGCCCGTTAAACCGACGTCGCTGGATATCCCGATGGTCATGTACTCCCCGAGGCCGTTGCCCCACTCGGGGGCCCACAGGTCCGGGACTCAGTCTGTTGCCACGTCTAACGGGTCGGTTGTGATATCCAGTCATTCGCCGGTTCAGACAGTGACGCAGACGGGTAGAAGAGTTGCTGGGGGCAATGAGATGGGGCTGGATTCAACCAGAGAGTTGAAGAGTGGAGAATTTACAAAACCGTTTAGTACAGGGTAAGTATGCCTTGTGATTTGTCGAACTTTAAGATAGAGGAAGGTAGAATGTGATTTGATGCCTCTTGAAATCAGATCTCATTCTTGCTCTTGATCACTTTCTCGTGCTTCCCATTCGCTGACAAGTTTGGCTGGGATGAAAGTCAAATTTAAATTATAATTTGATGTGGTTTGTTGAGTTGTGGAGGATGGGTACCAAGGACCTGACTTTGGGCAGAGCACTAATGATGATGATGATGTGATTTGTATTATGCCAGTTTTAAACACATCCATTCAATTCCTTTTACATTTCTGTTTTGTATGACGGTAGTAATGAAAAAGTGATGGTAATTATGATGATGAAAAGCGATCATGGTGATTCTTATTTTAGTGATAATGATATTGTAATTAAATGTAATTTGTTAGAGCTTCCGTTTCGTCTCCGCCCAGTTCTCTCCGCCCATTCGGAGCGACTACAAACCTACGAACATCTACAGACTACGCTTTCAGACAGCTGCCCACCGTCCCACCGGACGAACGTCTCACCTCTCCCACCTCCATGTCCGGCATGATTCCACCTCGTCTTCCCTCTCCGTCGGGTATTCCACCCTACTCCGCCTCGCTGTATACGTCAACTCCACCTCCTTATGAGGCTACAGTGGTAAGTACCACATCTATTATATCATAGCCTTGGTTAACCTTCACTTTAGTACACTGCATGGGAAACTGTTACGGTTAAGGTCGGGGTTAGGGTTGGGTTTATGGCTAAACACAATGACTATGATTTATGGCTATGATTTAGGTTTTATTTGGGGTAAAGTTAGGGTTAGGCTCATAGAGCGTCTTGCCGGCCTTAACTTCCTGAATTTAATACTTAAAAAATAATAGTAGTTTTTTTTAACACGTACCTGTTGATTTTTTCTCATGAAGTGTACTAAACTGTAGGAGAACCGAAGTTTTGCTAATCTAGTAAAACTGCAGTGATGTTAGATAATCAAAGTATGGTATAATGCCTTAAGGTGTGTAAATTGAGAGACAGCTGCTCGTGCAGTTGCTGATCAACGCAAGCGTGTTCTGTCACGTTTCTTTTCGTGCATCGGTTTATGAAAATGTTGGTGATATCTGGACACATGGCCAGCACTTGATTTCTTTAGAAGTTTGTGGGTTCCACAAATTTGCTACTACCTCTTTTTATGAAAGTTACCAATTTTCTAATCAGGGTATTGTTACACGGGGAGGGGAAAGTTACCAGGTACGCAATTTTTTGACGAGTGAAGCATGGCATAGAGCAAAACGTCTACCAATTTAAGAAAATTTGCATTTTGGGAATTCAGAGCCATAAGCCCCTTAAATATGGCACTGGTGATATCAGACACTGAAATGGAAGCATATCCGACAATGGAAACATGTCTGAAATAAGAGCCAGAAATTAAACGTTGATGAAGATGGTGCTCTGTGATTTAATTAGATATTATTGTAGCTTCTGTATTTTTAGACTACTTCAAGAATTTACTACATTCAGCGTGTGTGACTGCATTGTGTTATTTGGGTGTTATTCATGATGTTGCTGTGCTTAGCTGTTTTTGTTAAACATCTTTATGTTACCTTTGTCTGTGTGTGGAATAGTTTCGCAGAGGTCATCACGTTCAGTCAAGACCTCGTGGAGGTGGTGGAACCACAGAGACATCGGATGTCATCATTTCGTCGCTTCTTCCCAAGGGAGAAGCTTCAGCCCGGTCGCCGGCGCCGTATTCAAAGCGAATACGGATCCCATCTAGTCCGAGCATCGTGTCATCCGGCGGAAAGTCTTCTGTTTCGGGTCCCTCGGGGCCGCATTCGTTGGATACAGGTAAATGAGTGCCTCGAAGCCTTATTTTACATAAAATAAGGCTCCTTATTTTACTTATTATAATTCCACAAATGTAAGTCGTCTGCTGATTTCATGGATGACTCGTTATCATCATCAACAACATTTTACGTCAGTTTCGTTTGTCAGGAAGGTTTTGACATTTCCAGCACTGGGAATTTTCTTTCATCTCTGATTATTTTTCTCTCTCCACACCATTTATCCTACCCTAGTATTTTAACAAATTAATTGAGTTTTTTTCTGTTTGGATGTTTTGTGTCTAGTTTCTGATCGCTTCAGTCCTGATCCGTACAGTCCTCAGTCTGTGCTGATGCCGTCCTACGGGGATCCACCTTCGTTCAGCCGACTGCAGGCTGGTTCCAGCTACTCGTTTCCTAAGATGACTCCGAAACATCGTGCAAGGTCAGTGTGGCAGTCTAACAATGATGATGAATGTAATGAAATTAAGCGTGGGAAAGTTTTCATATTAGAGCCATGCTTCACCATTCTAATCGTGCATCAAGAAAAAATAAAAATGTGTAAAAATAAATATGGCAAGTAATCCAGCCACTGCAGAAAGTTACATATGATTGTGTAACTTTCTGCAGTGGCCTGGTTACGTACCATGCCTATTTTCAGATGTTTTTATTTTTATTTCCTTAATTTCTGTCAATTTGATCTTTTAACTGGAATAATTTATCTAAACTACAGTCAATGTGAGATGATGATGATGTATTTATTAATAACGATTATTGCCTTGGGTATATGTATAATATAAACCGTATGTTCATTGCATGTGTTGATTTAATATATTTAAAGACACATTAATATTTATTTAATGATATTTGAAGGTACAATGTAGTCCCTTGATTGTGATAAGACAGTGCAGAGAAACAAACGACTTTACTTGTAGTTAACACGTTTAATTGTATCATGCACTTCTGTTTCAGGCCTCAGCCGGGTGAGATGCGCACGATACGCCTGGAGCGAAGCCTGGAGCACACTCTCGGTATTCACATAGAGTCGGCCGGATCAGGGGGAATCTTTGTGTCGTCCGTCAGTCAGCACAGTCTTGCTTCAAGGGCCGGAGTAGAGATCGGCGACCAGCTTCTCGAGGTTGGTTACTCATCTTTAGTACGAACTCATCATTATCATCATAATCATCATTTTTCATCATCGTCATCTTCATCATAATCAACATTATTATCATCTTCATCATCTTTTATTTATAGTCTAGTATCCTCGATTCCTCATGCTATAAATCTACAATGTTGGGTTACTTGGGTACCACCTCTTACTGTTACAGTACGGTAGTTCTCTCTAAAAAAAGGTTGGTTGCCACCTATTTCTTATTAATACAGTTGGGTGAGAGTAATTGTAAGTGATGGGATAGATGTTTTGATGCTAGATATAACAGATTTAAATTTTTAGATCTGCTGATGATTGTTGTTTACGGAGCAAGGCCTACGCGCATGGTTAATATACTTTGCATAATTTCGTACTTTGCTGTACTTGTGTGCTTCTGTGTGTTGCAGGTGTGTGGCATTAACATGCGCAATGCTACGAAGCAGCTCGCTTCTCGTGTTCTGCGCCAGTGTGACGGCAGTATTGACATGCTAGTACAGTATAACCCAATTAGTGAGTAACTTTTCTTTAGTTTACCTTTCTCTAGTACAGTATAACCCAATTAGTGAGTAACTTTTCTTTAGTATACCTTTCTCTCGTACAGTACAATCCGAACGTTGAGTTACCTTTCTCTGGTACAGTACAACCCAATCAGTACGTCACCTTTCTTCAGTACAGTATAACCCAAACAGTACGAAACTTTTCTGTAGTACGGTATAACCCAATCAGTGAGTCGCCTTTCTCTAGTACAGTTCAACCCAGACAGTAAGTAACCTTTCTTTAGTACAGTATAACCCAAACAGTGAGTAATCGAGCAATTGGCCAGACAATAAATTAACATGGGATTTTAAGTACCGGTATGTAATTGATATTTAGATTATGATTTTGTCAGACTTTTTACGTTTATTACATTGTTTTATTTCTAGATAATGAAGCATTGAACCTCGAACGATACATTTCTTTTTCAATCTAAACATTCTTCTTTTTGAGCATGTTCAAGAAATGACAGATCTATTTTAATGTCCTGTCTTACTGAGAGCATGTGATTTGTTTTTTTACGCATTTGTTTTGGACATCAATTTATTGACCAAGTGTTTTGTTTGTATTTGTTTTATTCACAAAATGTCATGTTATATTTGTTTGACAGAGTTCGATGAGTTGAACCTGAGTGCAAACTCATCCGACCAGTCGCTCGACTGTCTCGCAAGGTCAGATTCCACTGACCTTGACTTTGATCTCTCCGGTCGGTCTCGACCCACACTCGACCCGGTCTCCACAACCCGGGTGTCATCAGCCGAGGCAAGTATTCAGCTCCAGACGAAACCGACGCTCAGCGCGGAGAAGTATTCCATTCCAGGCCAAGGTCAGACGAGAACAACTGCCGAGATCAAGGTCATTCAAGGGTACGGGCTGACACGGCCTCGTGGACCAGAATTCAGCCCGACTAGGGAAGTGTATGGCCAGGCACCCTCTGGCACGACCCCATCTCAAGGTCATGCACCCTCTGGCACGACCCCGTCTCAAGGTCAAGCGAGGAACAGCGAGGGCGCGAGTACGTCTCCCATACAGGATAAGCCAGCAGCGAGAATCGATGCGAAGTCTATCCCCACCCACATTCCAGGTCCCACGAGGACCACGACCGCGCCGTCCCTGATGTACACGGGAGATCAGGCGAAGAGGTCCGTGGTGGCAGAGCACCCGGGGGCTCGACACCGGGTGATGATGGACTATCGGCCGGGGGTTTACACGGAGGGGCAGCATAGGGTCGGTGGCGGTGGTGGGCAGGAGCCTGGTGGGGGGAGGGGGAGCGAGGTCGGAAAGGTGGAGAGCAGGGTCATGGTCATTCCGACGAGTACTGCTGCTGGCGTAGGAAGAAGGTAAGCAAACAAAGTTTTGTGTTTTATTATACACTTATGATTATTTATCACTGGAACTTCTGTTCTATATGCTAAGTGTCGAGTAAAAAAAATACAGAATGAAGATTATCGATATATTTTACTAGTCTTGGAGTTTACTCTTAGTGTAGTTAGTGTCTGTACTCTGTACTGAATTGTAATATCATTAAATTACTCACTATTTGCTTCATGCTCCTCTCTGTTTGCTCACGTGTCCTCCCTTTTGCTTTGTGGTCGTCCCTGTTTGCTCCAGGCCCAATCCCTGTTTTCTTCAAGCTCCTCCCTGTGTGCTCCAGACTAGTCCAAATTTACTCCAGAACTCTCCCTCTGTGCTCAAAATTTGTCCCGATTTGCTCTAAGTTATTCCGCTTTTGCTCAGTTTATCATTCAAACTTGTCAGAGCATTGAGTTTCATGTTAAACTATTTTTATAGAGCATAGACTGACTGCTAGTTCATATTTGATCAAGTCAATGATTAGTGAAAGAATGCCTTTCCTGATGGCGTCCTCTTTTCAATTATCCTTTCGGAGCATGTTGAAGATACTTTATTGTGACATCGAATGAGAATGGCTAAGAGATTCAACAATATATTTCGTATAAACCTTTTGTCATTAGTCAACAACAATAGATACATGTAACAATTGGTGTTGATGATCATTGGGTTCAATCATATCAGGGTTGTGATCCATATACGACTTGAATCATTATGAGCAGGTATTGTTCTACCCATTATTTCAGTGCGATTTTAATTTTTATTGCTGTAGTATCTGTTGTTGTTATAATTGAGTTTTTACAATTTATTCCTGTGTTGTATCGATCAGTGGTAGAAGCTATGAAGAGTCGCCAGGTGGCACCTCGGCTCCTAGTTCAGCAGTGTCCACCGGTGCTACTGGCACCGATAACCGTCAGCTGACGTTCAAGAAACAGCACCCCCACGAGCCGGTCGGACTGACTCTCGTCGGCGGCAACTTTGTCGGCATCTTCGTCAAGACGGTCTCAGTCGGCAGCATATTCAGCGCCGGAGCGAAGGGTCTAAGGACTGGGGACCAGATCCTACGGGTATGTAGCCGATACCTTTGCTTAGTCTAGCCGGTACCAGTTCTTAGTTTAGCCAATACCGTTACATAGTTACCGGTACCGTTGCTTAGCTTAACCGGTACCCAGTCCGCTAGTTTAGCCGGTACATCTGCTTTGTGAAGTCCTGTGGTAGTTGTTCTGTAGGGAATTGTGAATATACTGATAGTGATGACGATAAATTGTATTACTCTTGAAGAAAGATCACAGTCGTAGAGACTGATCTGTGTAACAGTCTATATAGAGGGTGAAATATTGCTGGTAGTTGCAGGTTTTATGTAGGGCAGGTGGCAACGCTTCAACGTGTCTCTGTCGAGCACTCTAAGCGCTCCCATCATCCCATTGAGAAAGGTTTTATGACATTTTTCGTTTTCAGATCGTTGACAGCTCCCTCTATGAAAGAGGTAGATGCACTCGTCTGACTCGGGACCGACTAATTTCATTACGTTAGAACTGCAGTTTTCTTGATCTCTCTAACGTGAATATCTGTGGCCACACTTGTTGTTGTTGTAGTGAATACTGCTTGTGACCTTTGCACCGTTTTGACAGGAATATAGACAAATATTTTATTACATCCGTGATGATTATTTAGTATGTATTATTTAATAAATTTGTATTAATTTAATGTTTCATGTTATGTGTTAATGCTTTGTTTACATGTTCTGTTAGTTCAACAGTACAGAATTCAATGATGTGACATTGGAGCAAGCAGTGCAGGAGGTGAACCGACCGTGTGAACAGATTACATGCCTCGTTCAGTTCAACATAGCAAGTAAGCTGAGCTACTTGTTCACTTGCTTTCGTTTTTTGACAATAATTTGAATTTATTATATATATACTTTTAAGATAATTTGAATGAAATGAAAATTATCATTTAAATAATGATGTTTGTTTAAATAATGGTGTCTGCATGAATCATGACGTACTGTGTGGTACAGAAAGTGTCTTATTTAAATACTTATTGTGTTTGCCGACAAAGGGAACTTACAATACACATTATTAGTGTTCACATTGGCACAGTATTCAGTTCATGAGTGTAGTGCAAGCAGCCAATACCGTTTGTACTTCTGCTAGCGTGTACATGTGTATTCTTTCTGCGTTGAAGTTTGTGCAAATGGAACGTTTTGAGAAATTGGACGGTACAGAGCTGAGAGTTGGTAGAACGATGTGTGATGTGGCCCTGAGCAAGGGATAACCACAACAAGGAATTACTGAAGAGATTGAACCTGTGATGGCTTTAATATGAAGAAGCATACTGAGATACATGTGGACACATGATGAGGAGAAGGGATTAAAGAGTGACAGTCAGGAGTGATACCTAGAATTGGAAGTTGCAAGTGAAAAGGGGTCGACCAGAAGAGACTTGGAGGCTGGCAATAAGTGTCAGTGATCTTGGACGGATTTGTGTATGTTTCTCGCAGTTTATTGTGGAATTCGTTAACAATCATATTGTCATTCCTGTTATGATTGCATTGCACAGAGTTCAGTCGGATCCAGGGACTGCCGGGCGACTCGTTCTACGTCCGAACTGGATACTGTCACCCTCCTCCTCCCGGAGGTGGGGGCGCCACTGGGTCTAACATCACCCCCAGCAATTCTAACGAGGGTGGGGGGTGGCCGGCATGGGGTGAGGAGGACGAGTTGAGTTTCTCGAAGGGTGACATTCTGTATGTGGACAACACGCTGTTCGGAGGGTCGCTGGGTACGTGGAGGGCGTGGACGGTGGATGAGGACGGGAACAAGGTCAAGTGTGGAACGGTGTCGCGACGTCCAAGGTTAGCCGTCCTCCCTCTCCTCCCCCTCCTCGCTTATAATGGGGATAATATATGAATCTTGTGACCCCGTCATTTACTACAAAATCAAGTTATGCCATTTAATCTAAATCTGTATCAATCGATAGCAACGTGTAACTGTTATAGCTGCAGATTTCATTTTAAGCCATTTTTAGTGTAGTTAGAATATTATGAATAACGTGATGTTCGTGTTTAGGGCTATTTCTGTTGGATCACACTGTTGTTAACAGTTTAGGATTATCTCTGGTTGATAATTACAGTATAGGGTTGACATTCTGAGTCTACAGGATTGTATTATTTTTGTAATAATGCTGGTGTATCATCTGTATTAGTGATTAAATAATCATTTTAAGATGTGCATTATTTTGTTACGATGTCTATTGTATGTTGGTGCATGCAGGTATGATGACGACGTGACGCTGCACAAGCGCAGTCCCAGCGATGAACCGGACTCGACTGTCGCGACTTCGCTTGACCTCAAAGCTTCGAACCGTTCGCTGAGTCAGCAGGTGCGCCGGAGTTTCTTCCGTCGCGCGAAGAAGCACCACCGCACGAGTTCCAAGGACAGCAGCAGCGACGTCTGGTCGTTCTCTGACGCTTCCATCAACAGTGACTCCGTCGTCATCCACGAGGACGGTGAGTCGGCAGATTTACTCATTCTACGCCATTATTACTAGTTCTTCATTACTTCTGTTTTCGTATTATGACTTCATTATTAGCCCTATGTTAATCCTACTGTATGGTCGTTACTGTTTTATTTATGCTCTATGATTCTACTGTACTCTTTCTGGATCTTTATTACTACTTTTTAGTGCGTTGTTGTTATTGCTTACTTCTGGGTTCCAGGTCGAGTGTTCTATGTATGTATGTATGTATGTATGTATAGTATACTGTATGATGTAGCATTTCCTTTTACGTGCGGCGTGCTGGCCATGACTGCCGTCGTTCACATTCCTAAACGCAATATTGGTGTTATAGTGCAGATTTTTGTACAAGCGGATAACGATACCAGTTTGTTTGTGTTGCATTTGTGTTGTTTGTTGCCTGTATCGAGTTGTATGGTTAACAATGCACGTGTTATTGTATAGATGGAGCAGTGCTGCCGCCTTTGGAAAGAATCGAGAAATACGACTGTAAGTTAGGCCTACTATCACAGTTTAGGAGTGTATTTTGAAAGTATATTGTAAAGTATATTGTATGTAGTAAAAGTTAATTTCGTTGTTGTAAAATACAATTTATGTTCTCCCATTGTAAACGTCAGTTAGTCTCAATCTTAGCTCGTAGGAATATAATTATAATCATCATTCACTATCATCATTGACATCATCATTGACGTCATCAATCAGTTTTTTCATGTCTGGAATGGTAAAACGTCTCCAACATGGAAATTTTATTTCAGTTTTCAGAATTATTGTCCTTAACCTGTTCGATGATAGTAATTATGCTGAAACAACCTGGAATATTTCTAATCTCCAGCTATGTTGTGAGCAGTGAAAACTTGTTATTGCGTATCATGCAATCATGTACATCATCGTCATCGTCCTGTACGTCGAGGTTTCCCTGCTGGTTACATCACCAAACTTTTCCTTTCATCACTCCAGCAAAGGGATTTAAGAGAATACACTCACTTTGATGATCAATAACCAAACGAGCTTGCATTGGGTGTCCAATACAGTCTATTTTGGATTTGATTGAGCAGATATTGTATGGGCAGACACCTCTCATGAAATCAAAATCCCATTCAATTATCATCAACGTCGCCATGGCCCGTTTGTAGTCTATTAAAGCTTTTGAAAAATGTCTATGCTGATCACAGCTATGGACTTAAATGATGTCATTACGGCTGGATGTTTTACGGCCGCAAGCCCTTGCTCACGCCATTACTGTTCTATTTGTTGCAGGTTCTATTCTACGTCCTGTGATTGTGATTGGTCCATTTGCTGAACCAATCATCAGGAAGTTAACCTCGGAATCCCCTGATAAGTTCTGTCAATGCGATCGAGCAGGTCTGTATAGTTGTTAAATACTTAAGAACTGTGCAGGGAGATCGTAGGCAAGATTTTATTTTGGCAGGGGGGGTTTGACTTTCAATCATTTTACGACTTTTACCAAATTGTCTATTTCTGGGGTTTGAGATTAAAATCCACTTTTTTAAAGATATGTCCCGAAACATAAATTTTAATGCAAATTTTAATTTAGTAGGGAATTCTAACCCGTAAACACTCGCTTTAAATTATGACCGTTTATGGCTGTACAGATTTGTGTGGGTAGGGAAGATGAAGAAAGAACTGGACTTGTCTGGACTTGAACTGCTTGAACTGGACTTGTCAAGTGCTGTGTGAGAACGACTGTAGAAATGTGTGGTAGAGCATGATGGAAGAGGAAAGTTAGAAAGACGTGAGATTGAGATGATTGAAGAATTATGGATGCATCTTAGGTAGAAAAGAAAATCCGATGGAATAGTTAAGCTTCTGTGTTTGGATGTCAAGGCCCTGCTGGAAGGTGGAGTACTAATGATGATGATAGGCCTGCAGTGTTATTTTTTATGTTTTGTTTTGTTGCTCTTATTGCGCTGTTTCATGAAAAACAGTGATAGTTACTATTGTGATGCTGGTTTTCAAACTGATGTGATCATGACATCATTTGCTTAATGCCTAGCAACATATTCTGCAGCATCATGATTGGCTTAGCTCAAGGAATAAATCGTCTAGCCTGAGATATTATGCCTCTTTGTATTACTATTGCTATTCATTATTTATTCTTTAATGTTGTTTTGTTGTGTATTCATTGCTCGTTTCATGTTGCAGTGTTGCCGCAGAAAAGCGACGAGTCATTAGCCGAGTACAAAGCCGGGGTCGAGGGTCATCTTGAGGCATTACTGGTTGAAGCTGTCCGTGAAGTTATGAACCAGGTAATGTTTGTAGTCTTCTGTATGTTTGTAGTCTGCTGTATGTTTGTAGTCGACTGTATGTTTGTAGTCTTCTGTATGTTTGTAGTCTGCTGTAGTGTATACTGTGTTCTGCTGCAGTCTACCACAGTCTACTGTAGTCCAGTGTAATGCATGATGATGATGATGATAGTGCTCTGTCCGAAGACAGGTCCTGGCGGTGGTTGTCTTGTAGTGCATAGGCGGCGCATATTAGGGGGCTTTGGTCTTACCCCCTTCAAATTTTTCCAAACGATTTCTTTGGGTGAGACGCTACCCCTCCCCGCGCCCATTCGTCAACCCCCCAGAGTCAAAGTGTGTGGCGCTGCCTATGCTGTACTCTACTGTGAGAATTCTATACTGGTACCAGGGACTGAGTTACCAGTGGTACGTTTTCCCCACGTTAACAAAAAACATGTTATGTCTAACTTGTATGATAGATGATGTAATAATATTTGACCCGCCATGTTTTTTCAAACTGCTGCCACTAGCTGTGTGGGTATCTTGCTGGAGCTAATTGTTAATGAGAAGTTTTCAAAATGTAGTTACACAGTACTCGCCAGGGCGGCGTCGTGGTACTACGGGCCCCAGTTTGCTT
>JAQFYQ010000934.1:0-14713 GCA_034694885.1 Buchholzia appendiculata | reverse complement strand
TATATATATATATACTGTATGTTTATGTAGTATTGGTAATAATACAATCTACACAGGCTACATAGAACATACAGTATTGTATACTGCATAACGAAATGCTCGAGCGGCTCGCTGTCTGTATGCTAGTTTGTCCAGACATAAAAAAAGTTAATGTAAATGTCTGCGGTGAAGACGATGTTGCTGAATGTTTATCAGAGCGTGAAGAAACCTTGCCATTAGAATTTATAGAGTTATTCAATAGAACGCTCGGTATTTCCTAAATACAATACGCTGCATTGAGTATAAGCTGTGAGGTCCTCATTCAGCAGCTGCTCGCCGCAGTTTTTGTTATAGCAGATTTGCTGGAGGATCTCGACATGTAGTTATGTGTATTTTACCTGCATGTACGCAATTGTGTCATGTCAAAGCCACACAGTTTTTAATGAACTTGCTAATAACTATTATTTTTTTCATGAAGGACAACTGGTTGTTGCAATTCTTGACTAAAGAGTAAAAGTCGGTGTTCACATTGCCGATCAGTTGATAGTACTCGTATGAAAACTCTTTACTATGAAGTAGGTTAAAATGTGACTGGATGAAGCGTGGGTGAAATCAGCGCAAACAGTGGACACAAAATAAACTACATGACTATTTATTGATCTGCATGTTTGAATGGATGGGATCTGAGCAAGAATAGTTCGACGAGATGTTAGTCACATATGAGACCCAACGATCCCTGAAGATATGAGATGAATACAGGTGGTGTCCTACTGCCTTCAGTTATAAGTAATGGACAGTAACGCTACCCCAAGCACAACTTGAAGCACTCTTTCTTTCTTTTTCTTTTTTTTGTTGGGGGGGGGTTCTATTATCATTGGGCCCAGAACGCTAGGTCGCATGCATCTTAAAATATCGGTTCTCGGTGGAATTTAGAGTCCGGGACCTCGGCGAAATTTGCGCCAAATGATGATGAATCGTTAGTTGCTTGGATGTCTGTAATGAATCTTTAATATGGAATTCATTCATAATTGATCATAATTTAATTAATAGATTATAATTAGATGACTGATAACCAGTTATGTAATTGTAATTGTTATTGTAATAGTAATGTAATAATGAACTGTACATTGTTCATATATTTAATAACGCGTTTGATAGTGTCTGTTTTTGACTTTGTATTTTTACAGCTCTGCCTCCCGAGTCGCCCAGTCCGACTCCAGGTACGAAATATTTTCCACTTGTAATACTACTTAGACTTTTCCAGAAAGTAAGCTAATTATTTAATGCATGCATAACTGCAATGAACTTGTGAACAATTATGTGTTTAAGAATTTAAGAATATCGACATGCTGAAGTAAAGAAAGGTACAGGTTATTCGTTGAATTGATCTTTAAACAGAACTTCTTAATAATATAATCCCGCTGATAACTTTAATAGTCTATTGAACTGGAAGAGAGTATATGATTGGAATTCTTCTAACTATTCCAATGATGATACTGATAATGACGATGAACTGCATGATAGTGATATTGACAATGACGGTGATCATCATCAGCATAATGATGATTATAATGTTTAAATTCGCCCTTCGTGCATTTAAACAAAGGCCGCTCTAATTTCAAGTTTTAACTTGTCGGCATTCATATTATGTATATTGGCAGTGGTCTGAAATTCGGTTTTGTATTCAATCGGTCCATAAAATCTGCAATCCAATATCAGGGCGTTGTTCGTTCAGCCTGGTGCCTGCTGGAGTTAGCCTGCTCCATTTCTCAAAGGGTTTAAATGTGTGAGTGAAGTTTGCAAACACACAAAGTTTGCACATGTATTCAAGATCGTGCCTTGGCAAAGGGCGTTCTTGAGTTGACCAGGCTGTATACTCTGAATATCACCGAGAGTACGAACAATCATATTACATAAGCTTTCTAGGGAACTTTCTGGGAACGTTGACACACCACACCTACATTTCACATGCTGGTGAAGATAGCCGCGCCCCGCATTGTCAAGGCCCCCCACGCCCGCACACATCGTGCCATTTTAATCCAATAAAGTCGAGGCCGTAAATGTTTAATATAAAATCGATGTATTATTGTTGGACTCGGCGCAGTACTCTGATTATTAATACGAGCCAGTGTGCTAGACTAGACCGAGACCAACTAGTTCTATAACTAGGCCTACATCAGGTGTGAATAGCCTTGGCGGCCACGCGATCGGTAAAAGCTATGGATCACGTTTCCCACCCACGCTCATGCTTCAGAATCACTTCACGGGGATTAATTCCAAATCGACAACATATTGAAACTCTTTTCGACGGGTTTATAACAGCTTTATGCTCCAGCACGTGACATAACGTCACTGTCTGGCTTCTAACGCACCTTGGTTTGCTTTGATTCAAGTCTGAAAATCCTTCGCAGATTAACTTTACAAAGTTTACAAAACATCCAGGCGAACTTAATCCTAAACGAAAAAGTGTGAATTGTTTGGCACTTGGAAATTGCTGTGGACGTTTAATAACCTCACTTGTCCATTTGATAGCACAAATGTTTTTGCAGTTCATCTTGATTCTGTTTCTGTTCTTTGAACGGCTTGTTTCCATAACGAAATTATTTGTCTGGGGACGAGCTATGAAATGGTGTTTCATTGCACTGTGTGCCTTTTTGAATAGGCGTTGTTTAGGATACAATTTGATGTCTTTCATAATATCACTCTCACTGTTGTGTATGTTGCCTGATCATCACGATCACATCATTCGGGCTCGTGTACAACTAGGTTCATCCATTGCGCTAGGTAAAACAAATTAACAGTAAGGGTAATGTGATCAGCAATTTTTTATTCAGAAGTTGTCCTAACATTTTCTATCTCTGTTTAGTTTGCATGTATAGCTTGTAATTTTTGTAATTGTTCTGAAGGAGGCACGCTCATATTTCAAAATCAGGGGGAGCGAAACCTGTACGGTAACAACGTGACGTACCGTAACGCCGACCTGCCGACGGGGTCGATGAAATGTTGGGTGGACTACGAGACCCCCCTACCGTCCGGCATCGTCTCCCGGTTTCACATCTATATTCACAACATTTCAGCGCAGCTCATCGACGCTCAGAGTCGGCGCATCCGGTTGCAGATCTGGCGACCGGATGATCTGACGATACCTCGGTACATGCTCGTGTGGCAACAGCTAGTCGTCATCGATGAGACGTTCGCGACCGGCGGCGCTCTATACACGGTCAGCAACGGTGTCAACGGCACTACTTTTGTACTACTTTGAGATTACTAAAACATAGATTAAAGATATAGGTTCATTCACCAGAGAGATATGTTGAAGACAACGCCGAAACCCGATTGCATACATAGTTGTGAAATCGTGAAAATGGGTGTACCGAATACAGTCAGAAAGTTGCCTTCACCGGGACATGCTATTGGTCAGAACTCTACCCTCGTAATCGTTATTCCAGACGAAAGTAGAAGCATATTTTAAAGGAAACATCTGAATTCATACTCTGGTTCAGAATGGTTCTATTGTTCACGTTTGTATCTATGTGTATGTCTACGTTGCACCTGCATATCGGTAGTGTTAATGTTACATCAGAATTTGTTTGAAGAAATGTAGGCAACCACATACATATGTTACTTGTTACATGTTATAAAACACATCAGGCAATCACACCATGTACTTTAAAAGTGCTTCATATATTAGCTGATATCATATTTAACTTCAAGAATTCAGCCTAAATCGATATGACAGCCAATAATTATAACGCACTACTAAGCAGTTAATTGTAAATTCTATTCAAATCATCAGCCACATGCGTTTCGCACAAATTTTTAAATTGAAAAATAAAATAAACATTGGAATTGATGTTATTATTAGTATCGGCTCAATTCGACAATAGCAATCAATGCTGGCGACCGGATCGGCTGGACGAACGAGGGAAACTACGGAGCCATCAGTTTCCAGTATATGGAAAGACATCGAACATTTTTCGCCAAGGTTAACCTGACGGCACAGGGAATTCCTTCTTACCCTAACGTCGGACAGATTGTGACGTTCGATCCAACCTACTTACCGTCCATGTTCTCAGTCTCTATAGAACTCGATCCAAGTATGTTCTATTTTACATGGTTTTGTTTCATTTTATTTTTATATAGCATAATAGCTTCGTTCATAAATGGAAGGCGAGATTGTATCATTAAATAATAGAGCTACTGTCGAGAAATAAGCAGTTAATGTGACTAGTGTTGTTAGTTTTAAAAAGGATGAAGATGTAAAAAAGAAAGAAAAAACTGAAAATACTGAATTATGCTAATATGCTATGCAAACGATTGAAGCAATTTCTACAAAATTGACATGTTTTTATTTAAAACTTTAAAATTTTAAAATAAATTTAAAAAAAAATAATTTGCAGTATAAAATCTGTACTTGTTATCGTTGCGGGGAAGGATGTTTGTAGACATTTCTCGCCCTGACATCAGGACAGAATAGGAAAGGAATCCGACACTGTTTAACAGGGAACCTTGTCAAAATAGAGACTCTGACGTGAAACGACGACGGCGAAGATGAGGATGATAATGATGATAATTGGAATTATAAAATGATGATGATTAGTAAATTACTATCAACCTATTTAAGTTAATAGATCTTTGTCTGAATATTCGCTGACTGTTTCTTATGAACTTATCTGTGTGAATGTGTCAGCATTGCCGGGAGCTACAGGAGCAACAGGACCTGCAGGTGGAGCCGGACCAATCGGCATGACTGGAGCTCAGGGAGCCACGGGTAAGCTTGACTCGAGACCATGTCATCATTGGCGTCTCATCTTTTGCAATTTCACAATACTAAGTCATAGTACAATGTCATTATACCATTTCATCATTATCATGTTAAGTACCATGTCACAACTATGTCACTATACCATGTCATCAAACCCGAGGTAGCCAGGATTTGATTTCGTATGTGGGGGGGGAGGGGGTTGACTTCCAAGAGCCTCAAAATAACCTTTTACAAGAAAATGTTAAAAACAAAAATTTGAAGAAAAACATTTAATTTGGGTTTCTGACTAGTAGCCCCCCTCCCCCAAGCAAATATTAAATGAAAAAACTGCTATGTTCCAACGTAAATTTCAATATCCAAATATGCTATATTCAAACGAGTTAAAATACTAATTGATGTCATAATATCATGCCACTGATATTATTAATTAGTTTAACTTGATGATAGGGTCAATGGTTGGCAATGGTCATTATTTCTTATGCTACATTATTATTTATTGTTGTTTTCAGGCCCCCCAGGTGCCCAAGGTGCATCGGGCCCCCCTGGAGCAGGACCAATTGGAGCGCCTGGCCCTGTTGGGCCTCCTGGAGGCCCCGGAGGGCCTGGACAACCCGGCGGACCGGGACTATTAGGACCATCTGGAACCGGTGGACCACAGGGTCTCCCAGGACCCCAAGGAGCATCTGGATTCACAGGACCCATGGGAGGGGCAGGACCAATTGGAGCCACAGGGTTGGCCGGAGTAACTGGGGCACCAGGCCCACCAGGAACAGGCATTGGAGCAGGGGCCACTGGATCTACGGGACCACCTGGACCAGCCGGATCAGTGGGAGCTACAGGACCTCAAGGGATTGCCGGAGCCTCCGGTGCTGTAGGATTTACAGGACAGCCTGGATCTTCTGGAGCACAAGGTGTAAATGGACCAGATGGTGCTCTTGGAGCTACCGGTCCTGCTGGTGCTACTGGAACCACAGGAAGCGTTGGTCCAGCAGGAAACCCAGGTGGTCTTGGTCCGTCAGGTTCTCCAGGTCCTGTTGGTCCACTTGGAGCGACGGGTCTGCCGGGACCCCCTGGACCAGCTGCTAATGGTACCGCTGGTACACGGGTACCAGGTCTACCGGGTCAGACTGGAGCGCTTGGTGAACCCGGCTTGCCTGGACCAACAGGTGCAAGTGGACAGGTGGGTGCTAAAGGCCCTACTGGAGCTACAGGTGATCTCGGACCTTCTGGTAAAACTGGAATCCAAGGAGGGACTGGAAGACCTGGAGCGTCTGGATCGCAAGGAGCTACGGGCGTTGCAGGTCCAATCGGAGCTACGGGTCCAATAGGAACTGGAGGACCAAAGGGATCACCTGGGTCTACGGGTCCGGCGGGTCCGGCCGGACCAGCAGGAGAAGGAGGTGCAGGATCTATTGGTGCTACTGGGTCAACTGGACCAGGAGGCGTCGTGGGACCAGCCGGGGCAACAGGTGGCAATGGAAGGACAGGTGGAACTGGGTCGACGGGTCCTGCAGGAAGTGCTGGAACAACTGGATCTACGGGACCTAGTGGACTGACTGGAGCTTCTGGGATTGCAGGGCCAGTGGGAAACACTGGACCAGCAGGTATACACGATTTATTATAGTTATTACTGAATTATTGTCATCAGATAAGAATGATTTAGGATAATGAATGAAATATAGTTAATACCGTACAAGTATATGATACAAAATGTAATATTACTGTAAGAGCAAAAATTCCACATATCAATATGTAATATATGTACTGTGCGATTGTTGATAGATTAAGTTGCAGGGTTTTTAACTTGTGGAATAATGAGCTTAGAGATAATCCTGTATACACTGTACATACAAATATTATCTTTAGTTGCATCTTGTGTTCACTTTGTTTTATAATGCAACACAACTGTATCATATTGTAAATTATACTACACTTTACCACGTCCTTCTAGAATTTTATTCTTTCTATACTTCTTTGTATACTTTTTATTTCTGTCGTAATCTAACTTCGGTTGTGGATTCGTTTCATGTAAGGCAAAAATTAATAATTAATTTCATATTAATCCGGTGTGGTGAATCATCAGCGTCCTTGTTTGTGTCAAGGCGCTGACGGACAAGCTGGAGAAGCAGGCATAACAGGGTCCACGGGTCCCGTCGGACCAGCTGGAGCGACTGGACCATCTGGAGTAGTCGGTGCGTCCGGTACTCCGGGACGACCAGGAGGAACTGGGCAGGCTGGAGTGGCAGGTGGATCTGGAAGTCCTGGTGCGCCTGGTCCAGATGGCACTGCAGGTACTCCAGGTGGAGTAGGAGCAACAGGTAATACAGGTGGAGCAGGTCTAGCAGGTGCTAACGGTGGTGTGGGATCGACAGGAGCCACTGGTCCGAGAGGTAACACTGGAGTCGGTGGTGGAACGGGTCCTAATGGAAGAACTGGAGGATCCGGGGCAACTGGAATCAATGGTCCAACCGGAGCTGATGGAGCAACGGGTCCATCTGGACCGTCAGGTGCTACTGGTGCTAATGGTGTTCTAGGAAGTCCTGGAAATGTTGGTGCTCCTGGTCCGGATGGTACGATTGGAAGTTCTGGTGCTCCAGGAGCTGTTGGTGCTACCGGATCTGTTGGTCCAGTTGGAAGTACCGGACCTATTGGTGGGCCAGGTGCTCCTGGAGCTTCAGGACCAGCTGGATCGACTGGTCTGGCAGGTCAAGCTGGTGCATCAGGGTTGCCTGGAGCTACTGGACCAGTGGGTTCCACCGGAGTAGCAGGACCTGATGGAACGCCTGGTGCGTCCGGACAGCCTGGAACCCCTGGAGCAGCGGGCTCAACAGGCTCAACTGGATCAACGGGACCATCTGGTCCACGAGGAGTGGATGGCGTGACTGGACCAGCGGGAAGTCGTGGGGATAGCGGAGCTGCCGGACCTACCGGCCCAACGGGAGCGTCTGGAGTTGTTGGTCCAGCGGGAGCAGCAGGTGCTTCTGGCTCTATTGGACCACAAGGGAGCACAGGATTATCAGGGGCCAGCGGCCCAGCCGGATCCACAGGTGCCATGGGTGCAACTGGTCCAGCTGGAGCTACTGGGGCTCCTGGTCCTGGTGGCCTAGTCGGTGCCACAGGACCTGGTGGTATACAGGGTTCCATCGGCCCACAAGGAGCTACGGGATTGCCAGGAGCATCCGGGAACCAGGGTCCAGCAGGACAGCCTGGATCATCTGGACCGATTGGAGCGCCTGGAAGCACGGGTTCAATCGGAGGAGTAGGACAAACTGGTTCTCCAGGACCGGCAGGGGCATCCGGTGCTCCTGGAGCTACCGGCCCTGCTGGATCTGCCGGACCTGCGGGCGCTTCTGGTCCTATTGGATCAGCTGGACAACCTGGATTCACAGGAGCTACAGGATCAGCAGGTCCGGCCGGAGGGCCTGGAGCTACCGGACCGATCGGGTTTACCGGGCAGCCGGGAGCGAATGGTCAGCCTGGAGCTGTCGGATTACCCGGTGCTTCTGGAGCCCCAGGATCCACTGGACCAGCAGGAGCTGTAGGAGCTTCGGGCCTTGCAGGCCCCAACGGTCTGCCGGGAGCAAGTGGTGCATCTGGGCCTCAAGGATTTACAGGCGGTTCTGGACCTGCTGGTGTGGTGGGAGCTAGTGGACCTGCAGGACCTGTGGGAGCTACTGGACCTAACGGACTAGGAGGGAGCCCTGGAGCTACGGGACCAGCTGGAGCATCAGGTAATGTGTGGCAAAAAGTTGCTCAACTGTTTAATCTCACTAGTAATGTGTACAGATATCCAGACATTGGACTGCTATTAAATATTAATAACGACTATAACTGGCTATATTATTAGGCATAATATCGTTTGTTTTCTGTACCGTACTGTTCAGAGTGCGATATTGGTTTAACCTATATATAACTTAGTTGATCGGCTTATTTTGATTTTTTTTGAATAATTTCTGGCAAGAATCTCTGAATAAACTGAAGTCAAATGTGAATGCGTTTCGTTGTAAGAATACAAAATCATTGTAGTTTTGTTTTTGTTTTGGCATGGATTTTTTTTCTCACGGATTGACCAACACTGATCAATACTGTGCGGAGTGTAGATATAATTGGCTTTCAAAAGAATATGTTTAATTTGTATGTATTACATTCGGAGCTAAACTGGCTGTATTATACTCCGGTGTTATAGTGTCCTTTTTATTCTTAAGCATAGAATACTGCGGAATGGAATATTCTAGCATGAAGAACGCTATGCGAACACAAAACAGGCCAAATAAAATAAGTATTTAATTTGGATGTTCTATTGCAGGTCAAGCCGGACCAGTGGGTGCAACTGGTGCTTCCGGTCTTAGCGGCCCATCAGGAAACACAGGTGTGGCTGGGCAGACAGGAGCCCCTGGGCCAACAGGTGGTTCGGGCGCAGTGGGGCCAACCGGACTTTCAGGGGCAACTGGATTAGGAGGCCCTACTGGTCCAACTGGTGCAGCCGGGCCAACCGGGCCCGTCGGTAACACTGGAGGTCCAGGAAATCCGGGAGCACCCGGAGCATCAGGGCCAGCAGGCCCCGCCGGAAGCCCCGGACCTAACGGTCAGAGTGGAGTGGTTGGAGCGTCTGGATTGGTGGGTCCGGCAGGAGCCCCTGGATCAAGTGGTAATCCTGGAGGTGTTGGTGCTACTGGGTCAACAGGTCTGCCTGGACCCGTGGGTGCCTCAGGGACAGCTGGTGCTGCCGGTTCTCCAGGATCTACAGGACCATTCGGTGCAGCTGGAGCAACTGGGTCCTCTGGTGCACAGGGACCAGCAGGTGGTCCTGGGCCAATTGGAAGCAGTGGACCGATAGGAGCGACTGGTGCAAACGGAGACTTCGGTCCAACTGGAGCGAACGGTTCACCTGGAGCAACTGGACCCGTAGGAAACCCTGGTGCTACCGGACCAACAGGACTTACCGGAGCAGTTGGTGCTTCTGGATTGCCTGGGGTGATCGGTGGATCTGGGCCAGCTGGAGCATCAGGGCCTCAGGGACCTAATGGACAACCCGGAACAGTGGGGGCCACAGGGTCCACGGGTCTGATTGGACAGGCAGGAGCTGGAGGAACCGCGGGTCCGGGCGGTGCCGCAGGTTCACCAGGTCCTGCTGGAGCCACTGGTGCTCCTGGAGCGTCTGGACCTCAGGGAAGCAATGGAACCCCGGGCGCCCCTGGAGGCGCAGGAAACACAGGTACATTCATGGCGCACTTTTTGTACATGTAAAACAGCTAAATCATTGTGTCTTGCAAGTATCTACAAAAATTATGTTAATAATAGATAAATATCTGATTAATTTTTCTTCTAGTGTTTTATTACTGTGAAAGATTGCTAATGCACTAATGGACTATTTAACTTGATTATTTTGCAGAGGTTTTCTAACATTACACCTCTTATTTCAGACCACTTTGAGTCGCTCTGATTTCAACAACAAGCTGCTACTGAAAAATATTTCCTTAACAAACTAATTTAGAAAATATAAATACATTATTAAATCTGAGTAAAATGATTATTCCTTTACAAAAGTTTACAAGCTACTTGCCTGTTTCTACATTTCATTTGCAGAAATAAAGCTTTTCAAGCAATTTCACAAGTAGTGTTGATGCATGTGCATAGGTTCAAGTGGTCCGGCTGGTGCAGCTGGAGCTAGCGGTGCACCGGGCACTCCCGGAGCAACGGGTCCCATTGGACAAGCGGGACAGCCTGGATTGAGCGGGGCTACCGGAGCAACAGGTATCCGAGGGAGCACCGGACAACAGGGAACTGCCGGACCGCTGGGTCCTACTGGAGCTGTAGGTACTACGGGACCTCGGGGGGCTCCAGGAACACTTGGAGGAACTGGAGGAAGTGGAGCAGCTGGAACGGATGGACAACCAGGCGGAATGGGAGCGACGGGAGCTCCAGGTGTTATTGGAGCTCCTGGAGCCAGCGGAGCTGCAGGGAGCTCTGGCCCAGTGGGAGCGCCAGGACCGGCCGGAGCTTCGGGATCGCTTGGAGCTACTGGACCTTCGGGAAGCACTGGAGCACAGGGAGCCCCTGGATCAGCCGGAGCGTCGGGTAGGGAGAACAAAATTCCTATTTAAAATATTGTGGTTGTTGCAATTTCTCAATAAAATTTAGATTCAAAAATTTTTGGTTGTTCTTGATTATCTTGTTGTACAAATTTTTTCATCATTGTATAGTTGTATTCCTTTCATGACATGGCATCTGATCTGATGATCTGCCTTACATCTGAAGCAGTTGTTAATGAAACAAAGGATATTAGCACTAGCTACATCAGCTTATGCAGAAGAATATTGATTTTTTTTAGTTATTTAATCTCAACTGGAAACTGGGTTTTTAATTATGACGATGACAATAATCGTCACATGTGTGTTTGTTATTGTTATTGTCTGATAATAATGAGGCGACTATTTTAAAGCCTATTTATTTGCTGTACAATGTTGGACTAAATGATTATCCAGAATACTGATTTCAGAATTGATTGGATTGAACAATTCACAGTTCGCACTAAGGATGCCTTGTGTCGTAACAATTAAATTATTCTGTTACAGAAATACATGCGAAATGTGTCATCGCGTTGTGGTTGTGTTTTAGGTGGTACCGGTGCAACTGGTGCCCAGGGATCCGTGGGTGCTGCGGGCCCAGTTGGGTCAGCTGGAGGCGATGGGTCAACGGGACCGACAGGCCAGACCGGAGTTCCGGGTGCGACTGGAGGGACGGGATCGCTCGGTCAAACTGGAGCGACTGGTCCTACTGGACGTAGTGGAGCCTCCGGTCTACCCGGAGCAACTGGAAGTGCTGGAAGTACTGGATCATCTGGAGCTCCTGGTCGCACTGGAGTGATGGGAGCAACTGGGCCGGATGGACTTGCAGGAGCGTCGGGACCTAAGGGAACAGGTGGAGTGCAAGGAGCAACTGGAAACACAGGAACTTCCGGAGCGCCAGGGTCAGCGGGTGCTTCTGGAATCAGCGGACCTGTGGGTGCGACGGGATCATCTGGATTAAATGGAATCCCGGGTTCCCCAGGTAAGAACTTAATTAGAAGCTTTCCAAGCATTGCAGTAATTAATGAACATATCAGCTCAATTCGTTACTTGACTAAATCCTTTAAAAACACTATAGTCCATGAAAAATAGAAAGAGTCTTTTATCAAATAAATAAATGTTCTACGTAAGAGGATAATCTTGATTACTTGTAGAATAATGTCAAAATGATTCATGCAGTTGTCTTTGTGGAATAATTATGATGTACATAAGACCATTTAAAGCTACGCTGAAACATTTCATTTATTGTAGTCAAGTGAAGATATTTATTTTGTATTCATTAAAATGTGTCTATATTTGTTTGAATCTTCCACTTAATATGATATAATCATAATATTTCTCTATCTTATATATGTGTCATCTATAATTGTGCAAGTAAGTGAAGATCTATAATTGTACATTAAAGCGTACAAATACAACTGTACATACAATACAGTACATGTGTGCATCCGTCATCGGTGTGCAGGTGTGACTCTTGTGATAAACTGTTGTTCCATGTCCTAGGTTGGACTGGATCATCTGGAGCTACTGGACCTCAGGGTGGAACCGGTGAGCCAGGACCCAGTGGAAGAACCGGAAGCTCTGGATTCACTGGTGGACCTGGTGACACTGGAGGAAGTGGACAACCTGGCTTGACGGGTCAATCCGGTGCAACTGGAGTCGTGGGACCCGCAGGGTCCACTGGTGTCCAAGGATCCACTGGTCCTAAAGGACCTTTGGGATTTACCGGAGGAATCGGTGCAACGGGAATATCGGGAGCCCCTGGTAGTCCTGGAGCAAGTGGACCTGTCGGAGCTAGCGGATCACAAGGAGCACCTGGAACCCCCGGTGTTACCGGACCGGCTGGATCATCAGGTGCACCTGGAGCGTCTGGGACACCTGGACAAGCTGGACCACAGGGAGCCACAGGTTCGATTTGTTTATCACTTACTTTGCAAACAGTGATATGGTTTAGTGGTTTACTAAGACAACAAATTCAAAGTAAAAGGCATGTATTGTGTTTATAAATCTTTCTTTTTGTTGTTGTTGTCTTTATTTCTGTGAATATGTTTCTGATATGATCAGTGTGCTCAGATCAGTTTTAGTCATTTAAGTCGTTACATCATTACATCTTGAATTTATACTTGTTATTGATACCTTAGATTGAAGTTTTTACCTACTGAAGGCACAATATAGCCTATTTGTGCTGACGTGTCGTTAAACACCAATCGATCAATCAATCAATCAACGATACCTTAGATGTGCAACAGCATTTGGAGAGAAATCAATGCTTTTAGTAAAAAAAAAGCATTACAATATTATTATAGAATGCATTACAACGAACGACATCACTAGACCTCAGCATTAATGTTTGATCAGATTAATTAAATATAAAGTAACTGAACAAATCTAATACCGGTATGCAAAAAGAGCAATCTGTAATATTCAGGATTATCATCCGATTAGATTGACAGTTAACACTGCACACAAATAAAAATATAAAAAATTCTGGAATTGTTTTTTTAGTTATTTAATGTCTGTAGTAAGATTTTTTTCAGTGTACATATGAATGTTTTCAGGAGTCGCAGGCCCAATTGGTTTCACGGGGTCCCCAGGCCCAAGTGGACAAGGAGGTCAGGGAGGTTTCACGGGCCCTACAGGACCTGTTGGTGTTACGGGTGGTACCGGACTGCCTGGTGGGCCTGGAGCTAGCGGAGCTCCAGGATCTACTGGATCACCGGGTCAGGCTGGGGGTCCTGGACCGGCAGGCAGCAATGGGGCAACAGGAGCCCTGGGACCCGTGGGATCTACAGGAGTTGCGGGACAGCCTGGCGGAACGGGTTCAACTGGATCAACTGGAGCGGCTGGAGCAGCAGGTCCAGCTGGTACAGCTGGAGGAACAGGTATCACTGGAGCAGCTGGAACAGGTGGAAGCACTGGAGCAACTGGAGCTCAGGGAGTAGCTGGAGCATCAGGACCTCAAGGAGTGGTCGGTATGACGGGCGGAACGGGTCCAGCAGGGGCACAGGGTCAGGCCGGACCTCTAGGGCGTCCTGGAGATACAGGAGCAAGCGGACCTAATGGTCTGATCGGACCCAATGGTTCACCTGGAGTTGATGGAGTGATTGGAATCACAGGAAGCACAGGACCAAGGGGAGCGCAAGGTATGTTATGGATGATGTTGATGTCAAAATAAGAACTTGCTTCATTTTTTCCATTGAGCAAAACGATGATAATTTAGTTAACTGGAGTATTACATGAGCTTGTTTTATATAACTAAGTTTTTCTCTGAGGTCTTCTAAGATGAGACGGCCTGAGTTATATAAAAAAACTGTCTGCTGATAATCAAACTTTTATCAATAAATTGCTCATGTGTTGCATGAAATTTTTACTTTTTGAAAATAACATATCGTAAAAACAGTAAAATGAAACAGTTGGTACAGAATTATTAAGAGTTCAAAATTATTAAGTGTCAAAGTCCGGGCTGGTTTCTTTACTATATTAAGTAGTCGAGACAACAGCCTGGAAATGCATCATGAATTTTAATTCCTGGTTGCTAGAAACTTGGCCTGCAAACGCAATTTAATCCATCCAATGGTTCAACGCGAGACGTGCATAATTTAAATGCATTGAGACGATATTATACTGTTTTGTTCCGACTCATAGATTTAACATTTATTCTGGGTTGAATTACCATGCTGGAAATTATAACATGAAACATAGTACTCTTTATTGTCATAGAACTCAATTTATATGATCAACGAAAGCTGCTTACTGTAAAGTCTAGCCCACTTCTCCTACCTAGCTTACTTCTGTTTAGCATGTTCTTGTGTTTCTTTGTACGCTCAGACTTAATAAGTGCTAATAATTCTGATGTGCTGTTTAGGTGCAACTGGTCCGGCTGGTGGTCTCGGTGCAACTG
>JAQFYQ010000933.1:0-14718 GCA_034694885.1 Buchholzia appendiculata | reverse complement strand
TGCTTTGCTTTGTCTAGCTTCAGTCTTGTTGTTGTCGTTGTCTTGTCCTGTTGTCCTGTTCTGTGTGTAACTTTGTGTAGCTTTTATGTGCTTAAGTTTAACCGCGTGCTTGTAATTGTAACTGCTTGCTTCTTCTATATGTATTAAATTCAGTATACTTATTAGAACTGAGACTTATCTAATTCAATAACTTTAATTCGATCCTATAGTTGTGGCCGTACAAGGCTCACCATAAAGAGTAGTTCGCCCATCCACGACATATTTGGTAGAAAACCGGTGTAATTTTTTTTCCCTCTCCCTTCTCTAGTTTATTTAAGCTGTATTAATTGTTTTAAAATTTAATTTCAGGGGTTAGTTGTAAAATAAAAGGTGTCGACTCGCTAGGCTAGCGAGCTACACAATGGACACAATAGTCCTAGCCGCCTCGCAGCCAACTACCACAATAACATTCATGAGTTGTTGATGTATACCTGCTGCTGTGGTGAAGATGACGATGATGATGATTATTATGAATCAGATGATGATGATGATTGCGAAGTGATTACGAAGACGATGATGGTGATGTTAATTGATAATGATGATAGCGTTGTGACCGAACACATTCAGGCAAGCTCTTTGGTCTTGAGGGGAGCTCTTTGGCCTTGAAGATACGTGGACGCTTTATTTTATTAAAAAGTAACAAAAAATGTAGCTTATCTTCTGCAGGGATACACATCATTTATTCTATTTTTTACTCTTCGCCGGTGACACCGGTGTCAACCGGACGGCGGTCTGGTGGCCATTTACTGTCAAAGAAATCAAAGCAGTTGAATCTGTCCAAAAACTTTTTACCAAGATTCTTCCAAGCATGGAGACTCTAAGCTACGCAGAGAGATGTAATATACTGAAACTACCCTCGCTAGAACTTCGACGGCTACGATCTGACGTGATTTTTTGCTACAAAATTCTTCACGGTCATGTTGTGGGTCCCGCTGAGAGATACGGATTACTCTTGAGATCTGGTTCATCGAAAACTCGGGGTCACGGACTCAAACTTTATTCTTCCGATTCTCGTATCTGTTCAAGATTAAGTTTCTTTGGAAGTAGAGTCGTAAAACCATGGAATTTTCTACCTAGGAGCGTGGCTCTTGCTCCTAATATCAATTGTTTTAAGCGACGTGTCAGGAAATGCAATCTTATTAAATTTATAAAATGTTTTACACATTGCATTGTGAATCTTATTAGTTTGTTTTAACTTTGTATATTATAAAACGCTTTCATCGTGGGTTTGAATGCTTTAATACGTTATGTAAATTGTTTTATTGCTGCGGAATAGTAGTGACCGGTTTTGTGCATTTTGATCGTTACATTCCTATGTAATTGCTTGTGTGTGGTGTTTAGACATTGTTAGTGCTGCAAGCGTCGCCAGTGCACGTCCTGACGCTTCTTTTTGACAATTATCGTAACGTCGTCATGTACATGTATTTCGTGCTGAATTGTTTCAAACAAATTACATTACATTACGTCCTGGCGATGGTTACCAGTCTGAGTTTAATTACTCTTGACTTTTACCACCGATCCACTAGGTCAAATGAACACGAGTGGACTGCAAAATATCACTCTATTGCAGGCAATGGTTTGATAACAATTTGCCAGGTTTGCTAGAGAACACAATCGCATAACAAGTCAATAAAACTGAAATAATAGATATTCGACAGACTATAAAGAAATGTCCAATTGTCTGTAAATTAAACAGTAGAACCGAACTGTAAACCGACTCATGACGTGGTGGTCTTATTACCTTCCAATTTTACTTACCAAGAGAACCGCACCATCGTGGAAAGCAATAGCCATAGTCCCTGACGTTGGATTCGTTATTCCAAAAGTAGCACCAGAGACCGCGATGATCAGCATCAGGATTACGACAGTAATTCTTGGCTTGTTTACCGGTTCCTTCAGGAAAGGCTGATTTGTTGGCCCATGAAGTATTGGACCAGTCCATGCAGCTACGCCCTTCACCGGTTACATTAACCGTCCCAGTGTAATCCAAACCTGCCCTAGTTGTAAGACAGGTCGTTGAATCTAATCAGATGCAATACAAATATTAACTAATTTTGAGCAAATGGTCCAAAAAGTGTATGCACCCATTTGTTGTCATTAATTCCGGAAAACGTATTCTGACTTTCCATAAGTAGATTCATTACACCATGAAAATAACATAAAAAACTCTATCAACAAGAATTATTATTTTACCGGACACGTGGTCATTTTATGCATTAATGTTATCAAAATATTGTGATGATCATTTGCCTCATCCTAGTCACCAGACCATCATCGTAAACCAATTCGTAATGAACGCTTTCATTTTGAACATGATCATTTTAAACATATTTCTCGACGAGCTTTCATTTGTGAAATATAAATCATTATATTTGTTTCTATGGATGTTAACGAAGTCAGCATTATAGACGCAATGACAGGTTACAAAGAGATCCGTGCGACATATACTTCAAATAACGTCAATGTAACATTACACAGTCCAATGTACAAAACGTTTACAACAAAGAAATGTGTTTTAGTAATATCAGAAAAGCTGAAACAGATAAATGGATCTAAACATTAATTGAGACGTAGTTGAGAAAGCGATGGTGTTCTTAACTACCCAAGAAATGTCATTATTGTCTTTACTGCTGCGCAGACCGTTACCGTTATACAATTTCCAATTGATTTATGTTTGTTGATTGAAAAGCGTCTTAAATGGCCATATTTTCCATTTCCGTCTCTGAACATTTCTTTATAAGCCAGGCTTTTGCCATGGAGTCAAGTGACTTCATGTAGTAAAAATATTAATTTATTTAATTTATTAATTCGATAGAAAACAGGTTTCTATCGAACATAATCGCACAGAAAGTTATTAGACCATCAATAATAGATATTCGGCAAACCATTAGGGAAACGTCCAACATAAATACTTACTGAAATCGTAGAACAAAACACTAACAAAACTCTATCACTATAGTATCGGCATCATTATCATCATCGTCATCATCATCAGCACCATCATCATCATCATCATCATCATCATTATCACCATCATCATCATTGTCATCATTATAGTTGTATCCCAATAATCACCATCGGTAAACGAAATCTCAGCGGTAGCGGCATCATTTAGTTCCAATATTACTTACCTGAAGTCCTGCACCATGGCGCATTGCAATATTCAGAGTCCAGGTGATGGGATTCATGATTCCAAAACAGGCACCAGACACCTCCTTCGTTGGCATCAGGATTGCGGCAGTAATTCTTGGCTTGTTTACCGGTTCCTTCAGGAAAGCCTGATATGTTGGCCCACGAAGTATTGGACCAGTCCATGCAGCTATGCCCATCTCTGGATACATTAAGCGTCCCGGTGTAATTCGAACCTTCCATGATTGCAATACACGTGGCTGGATCTAACAAATGGCAATAAAAATGGAAATTAATTGCGAACAAATACTTTTAAATGTAAACACTCATTGTTATCATTAAGTCAGCGTGATATATTCCGGTTTTACAGGCAATCGATATTACACAAGCCATCCTCCTAAACTATACGCTAAATATGTAGATATTCGTGCGGTTCAAATAATGTCAAGGTCTCATTTTTGCCAGGTTAAACAAAGAAAGTACAGTAATTATACAATAGCAACGCAACAGAGTCATGTGCCTCAACATTAATCATTCGTGTTTACTTACGTCAAAGTGTGAGCATCGCGCCTGGCAGCAAGTTTTAATACAATATAAGCATGTGTGTAGTGTAAGCATGTTTTAGCTGGTATATTAGTGAATCCATTTAACTGCTAATAGTGTTGTCCTGCGGTAACAGAAAAACAAGGCTGAACTTGTGTTGTCTGTTTTGACTTTCGCAGTGCGTCAGAAATGGCATGTGATCGTAAACATCCAGCCATAATGAAAATGATTAGCAAACGTCACGGCTGTGCACATCAAAAAACATCCTACGAATTCGGACAAAAATTATAATCATAATAATCGTGCGATGCTGCTGCTGCTGATGCTATGATGATGATGACGATGCTGCTGCTGCTGATGATGATGCTGCTGCTGATGGTGCTATGATGATGATGACGATGCTGCTGCTGCTTCTGCTGCTGCTGCTGCTGCTGATGATGATGATGATGATGATGATGATGATAACCACTACATAAAATGCTGACCTGTGTTTGCCTTACAACGACCCAGTGTTATTCTGACGTTATCCAGCAGCACTTCGTCGCTATGTGCAAGAACACCCAATGGAATGATAAAAATTGAAAACACTTCCACACGACTTGAATAAGTATAAGCGAAGTGCGTCCATTTGGCCGTCGTATTCAGGTCGTTGATAGACAGTGATGCGACTGCTTCGCCAAGAAAATAGTTGTCAGTCATTAGTAATTGTAGGACTGTTGTCTCTGCAAAGAACCTGTAATCAAACTCGAGGCAGGAGGGATATTCGATTAAATTATTCCGTGAAAATATACTCGCAATATCAGCGAGATCATCAACATGGAAAAAATTTGAGCGAAATACAAAGTCTGAAATAAAATGAGTTTATAGTCAATAGTTTAATTTAAATGTCAACGTGTTACCAATGATAAATATTCATAGAGTACTCGTACAACGGTACAATGACAGCAAAACATTCTGTGCTTAACCTGAAAATAACATTACTCGCTTGACAATAAAGCATTTTGGAGTTATCGCGATGGACGACAGTATCAACTCTGATATATCAACTGTGCAAAGGAGAAATATGAAAGACGAAGACCTGCAGACGGTAGAACACTAATGATTTGATGATGATCAAAAATTTATTAAGATACATGATAAGACACACCGACACCGGCATAAATGATTTGATGAAGATAAGATGAAAAGTTTCCCTACATTCGAATGTCAAATATTTGCCATACCTTTACAACGAGAAACGCTACAGTATTCTCTCTGCACCGATGGATCTACGGTATAACACCAAGGAGCTACGTCATACGTTCCGTCGAACGACGGGTTCCTACAGTAGTTGCTGACGTATTGAATATCAGCATTTTCGGTTCCCTTGCCATCAGAAAAATAAATTACGTCATCATAAACGTGTTGATGTGGAAATTGATCCTCCCATTGCTGACAGGCTCTACCAGATATTGTAGTATTCGTGTAACCAACATAATTGACACCATCGTCGGAATATGTGCATTCTTGTTCTGGCGAACTTGAGGCTGAATAATGCAATTGAATAGTTCTGCGTGCAAGTTCTGAATTAAAGATTTATTTCATTTCGTACAATATAGTCCATTGTGAATTAAAATGAGTCATGTAAGATTTAATTTTAACTAGCCATTTATCCATAAATGTAATTCTACAAAGTAATTGTTAGTAAAAAAAACAAGTATCTGAGCTGAAAATATTTGAATTTCAAATAAAAACGGGTTCTCTCGTGAAGAGAGCGATACTAACACACTATATATATATTAATATATTTGATTGGCATTGCACTTTCTCGCATCTTTTCCTGTTCCATGCCTCTTTTCGCACTCACAACTACCAATATTGTTCGCTAACTTTTCTGCCTAAACATTCGCATCGCTTGTATAACGTACAACGACAGCAAACATTACAGTAACTGTCCTCTAATGCTTTCAACTTTCTCCACAAATTATAAATATCATGTACGGTAGTCAACAAAACCGAATAAATACTAAAACGTATACTCTGCTCTCTGACCATTTCAACTAAATGCGACTACTTTTTCATTAAAGAATTTTCAATAGCACTGCTTCAACAACACTTCACTTTGAACATTGTTATGATCACTGAGGGACTGTTCAAAGGTCGTTTCAGCGAGTAGCTTGAGACTATTAGCTGCTGTTGACATAAATGTATGTTGCAGAGATAAATAGTTAAAACGAGATACAAATAGATGGGTATAATCCCGGGGTGGGGGGGGCTAAAATCCGGAAGGGGGTAATGTCCGGGAGAAGATAATGCCCGGGTGTGATATCCTAGGGGAATTATTTCCCGGGGCAATGTCCGGGGAGGGGGGTTAAACATAGTTACACACATTAGAACACCTATGTTCGACTGTTTAGACAATACATAGTCATATGAAGTGCTTAGTATAGACAATACCTAATCATAGGAAAACATTGAATTACATTCGATAAATTATGTAATCAAACACAATTAATGCAATACAATATGCAATGGAATTACATACAATATCACTACTGGTTATATTGATGGTATCTTCAGATTCAGAAAATTATCGAAGTTTCTAATAATAACATATTTCTGCATCATATGATTCACATCCTCGTATCATGCTTACGTTTTTCAAATTCAAACTCAACATAATCGTTCCAATAATGAAATAATAGATATATAATAATTTTCCCCACGGTCATCTCAGTCGTGCTACCACTTCCTCTTTACCCGAAGAGAAACACCTATGTTTACGCGACGGAAGTTTTGTAATTAATTTTCTCTTCATTGCGTTGAACCCTTTATTTTATTTGCTCTGCTTCTTTTAAGCACTTATTTCTATTTCTTGTTCCCATACATTTTTCAGGGTGTTAACTAGCATGTGTGTTGTGACATGCTTTCTTTCTCCTGTTTTATTTGAAACCTTCACAAACAATAACAAATATGTCTAATGAAAAATGTGTGTGAACAGTTAGCGAACAGTGGCATAAGTGTTAGCATACTGTTCACCATCGCTACTAACAGAAGCTACTGCTTCAACAGACTGTTCACCAATGCCCCTAACATTAACTTCTGAATCAGCATACTGTTCACCAACACGATTAGATGGTTTCTGAATTAGCAGATATTTCATCAGCACGAGTAACAGAAGCTGCTGTCTCAAAAATACTGTTTGTCAACGTAGCTAACAGAAGTTGCAGTATGATGCCACCATCGACTGATTTGCGCGCGCATAATCAAACGCCGCTTGACTGTGTACTTATGCAAGTTGTTCGAATCCAAATTGATTGATATAAAATAAATTTGCTCCGGTTGTAAACATTACAAACAACTACTGCCAAGTTGCCAAATTATTATTTTATTATTATTGCCAAACGCAGTTACCAAAACAATATAAATGTAGTCTTTGCGATGCACGAAATGGAGCAGTGCATGTTGTACATAAATACCTATTAGGCCTATGACTAAATTTGTGATAGAAACGTGAGAAGTTCATTTTTGAAAGAGTAACTGGCCACCCTGAGACTGTTTACCTGACTTCATTTAGACAGTTCAGGACTTTTTTAATAATCCAATATCTGAATAATTCAAAATGTTTGACCGTGTACAGCTTTCGAATGTGAACAACTTTTCCCATTAATACATGCGCTATTCTTTAATTGGCACAGATTTTTATAAGAATACATGATAAAGGTCTATAACAAAGTATTCTGATTAATATAAAATTAGAGCTACTGAGTCACGGTAACAATGTCGGAATTACAACGTTAAGCCAAACCTCCTTTCGGCGACGATTTAGACGAAATGTACAGCTTCGGACTTGTAAAGTAATGCTCAGCGATGAAACCACAAAAATTGAAATCATCAAAATCGCACTTAACGTTTTCATTCGTGGCAGAAGAAATTTCACCTAATAACATCAAATTACAAATAATGTGATCACGTTGCAAATAATATGAACCACTATAATCCCCATAGTGGTCCTCCGCATTGCATCATAGCATAGAGAACCACATTTTTATTTCAACGTGAACTCGCGCTGGATATGTATTTTAGAGCAATACAGACATTAATATTAGACTGTTCATTTGTCTCTATTTATTATAATATATTTATTATAAATTTTGATGCAGTTTTAAGCATATAATACAATTATACTGCTTATATTTAATCCTCGGGCTACAAAGCCGGTATTAACACCGGGTAATATTTGACCCGGACAACACATTTGTAGTTGCCATTTTGAATGCGCAAACTATTGTTTAGAATTTTATGTAATCCAGTAGGGGTACCTACAATAATCCCATATATTATATTTCCTGCAAGACCTGCGGTTACTTATAAATTTGCCCCAGGATGTGCCTGGGTCAAATCTGACCACACCGGGGCTTGGTAGTCAGCGCCATGGAAATGTGTCCTGTATAAATGCCACTCAATTCATGTTTTTTTCGTCAGTTTTACGTGTGCAGCACTGTTATTTGATACAGCAAACTTGCAGCTCATAGACTGTGTAGTGCACGGAATAGCAGTTGTGTCTAGGCTCTCAATAATGTCAACAATTTAGAATAGCCTGACCATATAACCCGGTGTCGACTGGGTGAATATTTAAATGATTACGAATGAGTTGATAATAGATAAGCAAAGCTCCTAGTCTTTTTCCAGCAAGGCTGTAGAACAACTTAGACTTACTTAATTTTTTCGATGATTTTCAGTTCTTTTCTCTGTTTTTAATTTATTTTGCACTTTGTTTTATTGTTTGTTTTTAATTTATATTCATACTACGGATAAATTCGTCAGGTTGAAAAAGTAAAAAAAATTAGTGATTTACTTCAATTAAATACGCATCAATAACAAAAGTCAAGCTATATACACTATACATATTTTACCTTTAAGCGCACCGGTGTACACCGGTACTTTGATTAAAACTCTATTCTAACATAATAATTGATTTCGCATTTGTTTAAATTGTTATTGCAAATCGTAACGTCAACGGTTCAAATTAATTTCAACAACGATAGCTAAATCGGTTCAGGAGACACGATTTCCAGTCACATGAAATTTCCAGAGCTATGACGGCGTCAAGTAGATAGAGGTCCAGACCTGTTCACGTTTCGTGCAGACAGCGGTTCAATATACAGAGTTTAATTTTCACGAAAGACATGCTGCTTTATTTTACGTCTTTGCATACGTTTGACATAACTGTGCGATTATGTTGAAAATCAGTTTTACAACAGCAAAAAGCTCGTACGTTTATTCTCAAAATTAAATCAGAAAAATTAAATGACTTATATATATATATATATATATATATATATGAATCGACTGAGAATGAAACGACCAGCTATTTTTTGTTACACTAAGCAATGCGACAATTTATCAGTATTTTCTCCTTAGAATCTACTGTACGATGACTAAAATATTATACATCTGTTCACTACGTAATTAACTCCTAGCATAAGTGTATCGTTAGAGTCAGATTGGTAACTGCCACTTCATGACATTAAGTGCACCGGTAACTCTTCTTTGTTTAGAAAGCATCATACTTTACAAAAAATTGACGTAAATTTGTATACATGCGTAGTACAAAAGTATCAAATGAAATAACATTACTCAGGTAATCTGGATTGTGATCACACAGGCTGCTGCTGTCGATGTCAAGTCCAAGGATGATATCGTTTTCAGTCAGTTCAATGACAAGCTGAACACTGTGGGGAACTGTATACTCTAGAGGATCCCTGTCGGAATCGTCCCAGTACCATTCCAGCTCCAACTGCAGTCTCAGCTTGATTCGTTCCGTGTCACCAGCAGAACCAAAGTTAACGCTTGGCCAAATATCTGAAATCTTGACAGTATAAACTTAGCATTACCTTAGCCCGTACAGTGAAGCAAACGAAAAATTAAAATATTCATAAATAAAGAAATCAGTATGAATTTGTTTATGTTAAAGCTATTTGATAATCTGGATTCTCATTATAAAACAGTAGGTTGGTCAATACTAAGTTTGAGTTCTGTGGTGACAACCATTCGACAATATTGTTCGTTGATCCAGCTTGAACGAAAGTGCGCGAGAATGCAGGATGCTATGTTAATTTACATGATACTGCGTGAATGAGCCCGATCTCGCGTGAAACTACCTGAGCGCGAGCGAAATTAGTAAAAGCCTGTCTGAATAACTCTATCGGTCTCATGTATATATATATATATATATATATATAAATCTGGTTGAACGTATGACCTTCTCATAGACATGCAACGTACGGATGACAAATATTAAGATTGATTATTGATTATTTATTATATATATTTAATTTACCAAATAAACGGTAGAATGTAAAAATCAGAATAGGGAGAAAAAGATTATAAACATCAGTAAAACATCAATTAAGCATCAATACAATTAACTACTCGCATACGTTACAGCGGAACAGCGCATTACAAATTACAAATATAATAATCGTCAATGTTCATCATAAGCACAAGAAGGAACATGATGTTAATTGTAAGGGCCGAGACCACTGGGCTAGCCCAAAATATGTAATATGCATTGGAAATTTCATAATTTAGACTAACTGGTAATATGGCCATGATCTAGGATATAAATAGTGATTAAATAAATAAATAATAGAAAATAATGCATAAAGTAAACGACAGTGATCAACAAGATAACATGTGAGAGGAAAGCAGAGCTACAACACCGTAAGCACAAACTGTAGATCAACACAGCAACGAGCAGGCAATACATGTAGCTCAACAACAAACTGTAGTTCAAACAGCAATGAGCGATCAAGCAAACAAGCACAGTGTAAAAGCACTAATCAATGATATACGTTTCAAAAATATTCCATATTTTGTTTCTTATACAAAATTTAGAGTCATTATTTTGTATTCCATATTTTACTTTTAATCGTTCAAAGTCATCAGCGTCCGGTAGGTCAAATGATGTCAAGCACTGCACTGAATTATTCTTACAACACAACATTTTTCTTATGACTAAAATACTGTTGTAGATGAGATATTAAAAGACCGTTGCAACAAGCCCCATCAAAGCACGAGTAAAACATTATGCCCGAACCAGGAATCGAACTCGGATCTCCCGCACTGACAGGCAGACGCTCTAGACCATTGAGCTATAATGGCGGGTGTTCTACTAATGCTTGAAAGTTCTACTGCATTGTAACGCATTCATATCAACACCTCCCCGCTGCAAGGCAGTGTGCAGACTCGCTCGCCTAGCGAGCCAAGCCGTACATGAACACAATAGTTCTAACCGACTAGCAGCGAGCCACCACAATACGATACATATCGTACAAATAACTGAACGGTAGATCATTAAAAAGAATCATTATAAATGAAATTATGGCAAAGCATATACATGTATTTTCTATCAATATTTATGATGATTTTGATTGATGATAATTTCAAGTGGAAAGTTATCACATTAGTTGAAAAGTTAGTGGTGGTTAAGGGGTGTGGCAAATGACTGTCACCAAGGCAATATTTTCTAATGAAGTACAGGGGTCGCTGAAAAAGTAAGGAGGAAGAGCGAGTGAGCCCCCCCTCCCCGATCCTCGCAATTCCTGCACTGCATAGGATACTATGGCTATTATACGGAGCACAAATAAAATCAAATATTTGCGGACTAATGGAAGATCATCAAAGTGTAAATCGCATCGGGTAATTTAGGAAACTGACAATAATTACTTACCAGAGTAGTATTCGGAAATGATAAGTTCGTTTTGCTCTCATTCCAGTATGCTCGTTTCGTATTCAATTATCGTCACACGAGATGAGTTTGATGTCAGCAATACTTCAAGTGATATGCACATTGAACATGGACTTTTCGGCAGGCATTGAAATTCACCAGAAAACCATTTTCCAGTATGTGTGACGTTTGGAGTAACCATATTTTTAAACGATTGCAGTCCATAACCTAAATATCAGCTTTAATCATTTCTTATAACTGCGGTGAATTTGAAGAAAAAACTAAAATAATCGTATCAGTAATTGCATACAAAAAATTACGTGAATACATTTCACAGAAATGTTGGGGCACGACTAACATATACAGGCCAAAAAAGCGGCACCCTAGTTTATAGACAAATATTTTTGGAGTTTGTTAAATATTTTCATATATACTAAATGACCTAAAAGAACATTCAATTACCTTTCAAAAGACACTAAAATCTTAAGTCGACGGTGTACCGTTCAAATTTTACAGCGTTTGTTCGCAATGACTCCAAAAGCGTACAAAAACACAATGGGAATTAACATGCAAAGCGTTGTCAATTGATTTACACAACGATAACGTCACAAATATCGTTCTTTTACTAAATCCACATTGTTAACTCAAAATCTATGCATAATCATGCGCGTTGAGGCCTCGAGGATCTGAAAGAATGATTACCCATTTGTAGGAAGAACTCAATCAAGGATTAATCGACCATGCCATTTATCAGTGGCAGTTAAGGCTAAATGCTACATGTTATTGGGGCAAACGGTGGACACATTGACCAATATTTAGACTATAGCTAATCAGGACCGTAGCCAAGGTTTAATGTCAAGAGAGTGGTTGAGTTCCTAACATATTTGACGACCTTTTGACAAAATGTTCCCTTCGGGATTTTGTTTTAGTTTTAAAAACAATTTTTTCAATTTTTCGAAAAAACTTTATTAATTTTTAGACAACAATTTCGGGGATGTGTGAAATCTCAACCCCCGTATCCCTTGGAAACGGTCCTGGAGTAAAATATGTGAATTGTGATTAAGTAACCGATGTTTGTGACTTTATTGTTGCGCAAATCAATAATTGACAGCGTTTTGCCATATTATTTCCAATTGTGTTTTTGTATGCTTTGGAATCATTCCGAACAAACGCTGTAGAATTTGAATGGTAGATTGTAAACTTCCGATTTTAGTGGCAATTGAAAGGCAATTGAATATTCTTTCAAGTCATGTAGTATATGTAAAATTATTTCACAAGTTCCAGAAATTATATGAGTATACATTGGAGTGCCGTTTTTTGGCCCACCCTGTATAATTCGAAAATATATCATGTGTACAGACAGACACGCTCCTTCTCTCTTCCTCCCTTTCTCGCTCTCTCTTTTTTTCTCTTCTATCTCTTCTATCTCTTTGGTGTTTCATTCTCTTTCTATTTATATTTCTCTCTCTCTTTCTCTTTTTTCAATCTCTCTCTCTCTTTTACTCTCTCTCTTCCTCTCTCCATCTCACACTCTATCTCTCTCTGGTGCTATGTCTCTCGATAATTCTGTCTCTCTATTTCCTTTCGACTTGAGTTGGCCCCTCTTGATAACTTGTGCAAAAGGAAGATTTTTCAACAGTCTAATGGTCTGAAACTGCTTGAATACCATACCGTGCAAATTGGCAGGCTTAATGCTGTAGTGAATCCCTCTAATAGCTTCCGCAGCCTCTCTACTGACAATCATTTGAACGATACCATTGTTTGATGCTAGGTTTGTCAAGTTGATCGAGTCTTGGTCTTGAGTTGTTGTATTTTGTCGACCGTAGTAGTCATTGTTCAATGGTACCATTAAACTAACAAGAGTATTGTCTTTGTATGACCATACCTAAACAAACCCCGTTAAGAGCCGCAGTGAAATGTATAACTTTTAAAGATCAAGCATTGAGACATTTAAGTGTAAAGGAGATGTACGCACATAAGGTACACTGTTCTCCCATTTGGTCACAACAATGAATACATAATATAATCAGTATGAATATGCTATCATAAACAAATATATAAACAATATATATATGTATATATAAACAAATGATGATGATGATGATGATGATGATGATGGTGATCATCATCATCATCATCATCATCATCATCGTCATCATTTGATGATGATGATGATGATGATGATGATGATGATGATGAGTGCTCTGTCTGAAGACAGGTCCTGGCGATGGTTATTTGCCTTACGTATTGCTTCGCATGACTTAACCACCACCATATACTAGGCCAGATGAGCACGGGTGGGCGGTCAAAGGTCCTTCCCGTACAGGCAATGGAGCGTTAACAATTTGCCCAGGTTTGCTACTGAACACAATCAGTCTTTGCGGGGAGGCGAACCGCCTATCTCTTCGCTGCTTGACGAGCGACGCTAACGACTGACCTATTCGGTCACTCCCAACAAATACACGAATAAACAAATACTGTATATATATATATATATATATATATTGGCAATATTATCATTTTCACTGATGCTGCCATTGATTCAGATAAATGCTAAGCTTTTTCGCTAACAGAAATAGTTACAACAGTAACAGTAACAAGGCCGAAGATCAAGAGCCCGATAATCAAAAGGCCGAACGATCAAAGTCATGTTAGTGCCATGCTAACTTTCGGTTTTCCCAACGTTTGGCCTTTTTAATCGTTCGGCCTTTTGATAGTTCAGCCTTTGATCGTTCGGCCTTTTTATTATCTACCTTTTAGGTTCGGCCTTTAAATTTTTGGCCTTTTGTTTTCGGCCTTATGCAGTAGATCCATGAAAACTCCTTCAAATGATTATATCACAGCGCAAGAAGTTGTTCTGATAGAACAATTACTAGTTAATCTATTCATCACTTGATCAAAACAGTTGGCGTCAAATGAACCAGTTGTGTAGAGGACGGGTGTGAAATACCAACCTGAATGTATCGATTAGAACAAGAATTGGAAGAGCAGAAAATGACATTAATGGTTATATTCACAGTTATATGCCCATTTCCCTTTAGAATCAAGACGTTGGTTTTCTTCGGATCTATATTTGTGAATTCTCCCTGTAAATCGTATCGAACCCGAACGTAATCTAAAATAGAATAAGATTTGTGGGCTATTACCATTTCAGCTCAGGAAGTTCATAAATGACTAACGGCAATTCATCTTGATGATGCAGTCAATTTATTATACGGTCAATTTAACCTTATTGACTCCTCCCGGTCTCACAATAGGATATATATATATATAAATATATATATATATATATATAT